>JAQGAF010001399.1:0-31310 GCA_034687865.1 Kryphioiulus occultus
CATGTCATGGCTAAACAGCGATTTTCAGAAAAATTATCTACCACTGTGTCGACAAGATTATTGGCCAAAAAACGCCCCGAAAAAACCATAGAACGAAGGGTCACGTTATAATGAGTCGCAATGATTTTTCCAGGTTCAGAAAATTTAGAAAAAGCTCAGAAAAAATCTTTTGAAAACAACCTTCAATAATAATAATGGGTAGATACTGGATTTGGTATTGCAGATTCCATGACGTTTCCATGATTCCAATTAGAATACGGGGTCGTTCAAGTTTCATGTCATGGCTAAACAGCGATTTTCAGAAAAATTATCTACCACTGTGTCGACAAGATTATTGGCCAAAAAACGCCCTAGGCGAAAATTTTTTGCGGAAACAGGTGACAAATGAAGAATTTAAACTGTAATTTATATTCTGCGAATCAATGAAAAGGCAAAAATTCCATGACCCTGTTGTAAATTTCATAAAATTTCCTTAACTTCCATAACCGGTAGAAACCCAATTAGATCGCCACAGGCGAAATTAAAAATAAAAATCGACCAAAAATGGATTTCCATTGAATTTTCACGGAAATGATTTTTAGACTTATTTTAAAAGATTATCAGAAGTAATTTTCGACAGAGCGCATCAGGCAATTAGTACATTATTTATGAAATTAAGGCTGAATGGAGAGGAAAACATCAAGTTTATGCTCATTTTTTCACAATTTCTCACACTTTTCACACAAGTGAATAACTGTTCACGTTTTCACACAGGTGCACAAATGTTCACATTTTAGTACATTAGTGATAAAATTAAGGTCCTGAATGGAGGGGAATTCCTCAGTTTTATGCTAGTTTTTTATTAATTTCTCACAAATTTCACACAATGGTACTAATGTTCACATTTTTCACATTGGCCACCAAATCCTTGATAGTAGAACCTGTCTAAACAAATGTTATATAAACTAATGTAGGTACCGGCCCTTACGTGGGATCCATTTTGTATGGATCCCAGGGTTGGTAAAAACCAAGAATTTAATCACAATCTAAATCAAAGTCAGGGAGCAACAATAAAAGATATTCAAGACAGGTAATTCAAACAGAAAATCAATTAGGAGCTAACAAAATTACTGAAAATTAGTATTGAGTATTTTCCTAAAGTATTTTCCCAACAGGACTACTATACAGGGTGGGCAAAAAGTCCTGCCCTAATTACTACATTCTGGTGCATCAAATGAGGTTTGGAATGTAGACTTTTACAAAGAAGTTTACCAGACTTCAGGACTTCAGTACTGCAGGAGTCTGTTAATTAACGAGTATCTATTTCGCTCACTGACGTAGACAATTTAATTTCTCGAATTGGATTAATTGCTTCAAAACGATTTTATCATCAAGCTCCAAAGTGAAAGATGGAGCTAAGACATTTTACTTAAGAGCACGTACTCTAGGAATCTTTGACGTCTTCAAAAGTGAGCATCTCCAGCACAACAGAAGCATTAATCACCGAGAATGAGCAAATGTGCATTCATAAATAATTGAACAAAAGCCTATTCGAATCGAATCCACTAGAAGCAAACTTTGCTGGTATCTTCATGCACGATTCCCATATTTTTCCCTGGGTCTGGGAGTCTGAGAACTACGTGTCAAACACTATAGATTTCAGTATAAACTCGCAACCTCCATTTCTCTCCCAAACCTCTCTAAGACGGGCATGGCCAACCGCCATATTGAGTGACCAAGTAATGGAGGTTCTCCACTTTTGCACTTCATGTATTTCCCGACCGAATCTGCGAATCGTGTCGCAACTATTTGCGAAAGTACTGCGGGTATCGCTGGTGTGACAGACTGGCTCCTTTGAAACCAATGATAAATAGCCCGTTTCCTTTTGTATTTGTTCTGACAATGGGCTTGATGAGACACTAATATTTCATAGTTAATGCGCCGCCACTTTGAGCAGCAGAAACATATATCGAGTTCTTCTGAGAATCGTGTCTAAGACGAAAATGCAGACCTTTTAAGTCGAGTATTGAAGACAGCATCCGTTTAGATTCAGCATCTTAAACGCCATTTTTTTCTCCATTATTTTCCTAGGAAATATCAGATGCAGCTAGTGCCAAAAAATCGATGCTTAAAAACAACACGAAACCGACGGAGCTGGTTTTCTTTTATAGCTCAGTAAACATTAATAGGTCTGAGCCCGACTGGGGCGGATCAAGAAAACGAAAAAGTCAAAACACTCCAGTTCGACCCAGAAAAAAAGAAATCAAATCACTCTTATATAAGCCACCAAAATAAACAAGACAAGGGGGAGCTTCGAAAAAAGCAGACAAAATGGACTTCAATTCGGCACAATCTGATTATCATCTCGTCAGATTTACCAGATGTTGGTGAGAAAGACTGATCTATTTCACACTGGGTCGTCCATAAAGAACGTGGACATTTGTTTAAACTTTGCGCGATTTCAGCAGCACAACAAACAGTGGATAACAGAGCACTGCATAAAGTTGAAAATATTAATAGACAGGACAATAGAATTTGTGTTGACCACATGGTTTGAAGAGTTAAGACAACTTCAACATCTTCTCTGATTAGTAATGAAAAATATGACCAGTTTTGAGCATTAGATTGAGTTAGACTTTATATTTCTTATAGATGAATGGTATGGTTTAGAAAATGTTGAAAACTTGAACCGTGTTAATTACACGAAAGATTGACGCTGTATTGAGGTTAAAATTGCCAATTTAATTACGATATTTTAGGGTTCCTACCCAAATTACCAAATCGATTTCCCTGACATTCCCTGACTTTGCTGAAAGTGGGAACCTTGTATAAGGAGACAATTCCAAGAAGGACTGATGCAGGATTGCGGCTAAAATTATCAAATTGATTAGAAGATCTCTGTAGCATACGTCAACTTTTATGCTTGAGATGAACGTCGTTTATGCACAGCCCCAAAGTTTTACAGGGTATCTACTGGATTTTATATCACAAATTCCATGACTTTTCCATGACTTCAAAATGTTTTCCATGCTTGTTAGACTATGGGATCGTTAAAGTTTTATGCCATGACTACAAAGCGATTTTTAGAAACTATCTACCACTGTGGCGAAATGATTATGACCAAAAACACGCCATAGGCGAAATTTTATCGGAAATGAGTCACATATGAACGAATTTAAAATCAAATTATTAATTTGTGAATCAATGAAAAGCCAAAAATTCCGTGACTAATGTTGTAAATTTGATGACTTTTCCATGACTACATGACCTGAATCCCATTTCATAACTTTTCCATGACCTGAATCCAATCTCATGATCTTTCCATGACTTCCATGACCGGTAGACACCCTGTGTTAAACAGATATATTTAAACTACTACCACAATTTCTTTTCTGAAGAAAGAATGTATGAAACCGGAGAAAACAGGACTATGAATCATCCTCTTATTATTAAATACGTGATATAGATCTCATAAACAGCGCAGGATATTGACACGGAGGCCTGATTTATTAAATAACACAGCGCATCCCTGATCAGATCTGGTTTCGACAAAACGGTAACATCGCATAAAGGGAGTGGTAATTTCAACCGGAAACCCCCCTCCCTCCTCCAATACTTTCAGAGGGAAAATGCAATCCAACTCTGGGCATTAGGAAATGGCTGAATGTAAATATGATCGGCCTGAAAGGTGATATAATGCCTCGGAGATAACAGATTTGCTAAAATGAATATAAACTAGGTGGCGGCCAAAAGATTTCAATTCGCTCAATTTATCATCGGTTGCAACAACGAAATCCTAGGGTGTTGCGGTCCATATGATTAAACACGCAGCTTTCAAGCAGACGAAAGACACGAGGGAAAACCCTTGAAGATGGGCATTGCCAGAAAGATGAGGTGACCTCTGACCTTCGCACTGAGCAGAGCAAGTGGATCTACATCCGGAGGAAGTGACGGCTTTAAATATTAAAGACAGAAACGACGAAGATCCGTAAATCAATTGACGCTCAGAAGACTGCACTGCTTGTCGTAAACAATGCTGGAGAAAATCTCCAAGAAGAACGGAGATTGGAACATGCATTTATTGATGTTGTCCGAAATGCCCGAATCGAGAAATCGTAAAACATCAGAGCGAGGTTAAGGTTCGGACAGCTCGGACGTTCGATGTTTATTTTTATGACACGAGTTTAACAGTTCCAGACCACGATGAAACCTTTCTATAACGACCACTTACAACATTGCTTTCAGAGTGTAAGCTTTCAGCGCAATCTGTCATGGGGTGCAGAAAATAATGGAAACATTAATTTAAAAGACATGACAATAGAATTTCTCGGTGTTGGTCACACGTTTTGAAGAGCTGGAAGGTCAATTTTAACAATCAAATCTTTCGTAGAAACATGGTTTCTGGAAACAGATTTAATGTTTTCCTCAATTCTGCATTTTTGTGTTTCCTCGCATATGTTTTCATGCCATAAATGTGCAAACCTTTTGAGAAATATGGTGTGGATAAGGGTTTAGGGGACGGTCAAGTATTGCCCCTGGCAAAAAATCCTGCGGGCGCCCAGGAAGGTTGTTATCATTGCTGATTTATAAAACAAAGGTTGTTATCATTGTAATTAATTCTCATGATGGCCGGTAATCCAATAAAACAATTGTTATCATGGGTGTTTTATAAAACTTAGGCTTCATATCATAAATGTTTTATAATGTTTTAGAAATGTTCATGATGGAAGGCTTACAATCAATGCTGTTTTATAAAACCAGGGTTGTCATCAGTGCTGTTTCATAAAACTAAGACTCGTCATAAATGACGTTTTATAAAACTCAGTGTTGCCATCATTAATGTTTTATACCGTTTCAGTAATGCTCATGATGGAAGGTTTAAAGTCAGCATTGCTGTTTTATACAACAAAAGTGTTATCATTGCTATTTCATAAAACTCAGGTGTTGCCATCATTATAGTTCATGTCAGTCCCTTACACGTATTTTACTTTTGGGGTAAAATTCATCTGCAAAGCTAAGATAGGTTGAATTCCAGCGGTCTGTAAGGCATCTTTCACCACTTGGAAGGTGATCCCCAGCAACATCCTTCACCCAACCCAACCTCAGCCGAAAAATGTGTTTTTCAGGCCCTAACCTCCGGTATAGGTCGAAAGGCGTGGCCCTCGAGATCGGCTGGCAACTCGCAATTTACGATGGATATGAAAATGGTGCATTAAACTACGTGTACATGCAGGCAACTCGTCCATCCATCTAGTCTCCATTTGGGCCCCACACGTACGTACAGCACCTAAAAGTGCATCCTGCCAGGCGCTAAGCCCTGGCTTTTGGCACTTAAAAGCAATCGCGAGTGAAAGGCAAAGTGGGGGCCCCAACACCAGAGTCGATTTTTATCGGCGTTATTAATGCATCGCATTTTAATAACAACATTCGGGTGGATGGTGAATGGGCAAGGCAGCCATCTTTTATCTCCTCCTGAAAGCCATTGAAAAGGGAGGACTCATTCCGCAACACCTATACTCGTTTTATGGGCTAATATTTCTCCGATACCATAAAAGATGGGCTATGGTGGCGCCACCACCGTGATGAATATCAAAGTGCGTAGTGTTACATGATAGATTCCGCCATCATCCGTCTTCTGGAACATACATACGGTATATGCGCCGAATAGACGGGCATTCGTATTCATTATTTTAATGGCGACATAAATCCGAGTGTAATTTCTACTTAGGCTCGCCAGAAGAGAGGATAAGAGGTCCGGCTGCAGCGGTTAATTGCCTCAAAGAAAGGGCTCCTAGCGTCTGATACAATGTCTCAAACAACCTTCCTATCAGACCCAGAAAACTTACAACATCTTAAATGGTCAGCACTAGCAACAAATATCAACAGTACTTAAGAATCCTACAGATCGAGGTACAAATTTCTTACTACGTCTCAAAAGCGATCTCAAGATGGTCTTTCTGAAATAATGGAATACCATAATTCCATCAGAGGATGATCAACACTTGAAGGAGTCAGGTTGCAAATTTCATGACTTTTCCATGACTTCAAAAATTTTTCCATTCCTATTATAATACGCAGTGGTTCAAGTGTTATGTCATGTCTAAATAGCGGTTTTCAGAAACAGTGCCTATCGTTGTTGAGACATTATTACAGGCAAAATAGGTGACAAATAAAGAATTTAAACCAAAATTTTCATTTTGTGAAACAATCAAAAAATGAAAATTCCATGACCCTGTTGTAAATTTCACGACTTTTCCATGACCCTGGTGTAAATTTCATGACTTTTCCATAACTTCCATTAAATGAATCTCATTTCATGACCTGTCCATAACCGGTAGATACCCTGTCATAAAGTACTGAGGTTGAATTGAAGGTAATTCAAAACCACTTAGCAGAAAGTCCGTTTTACCCAAAACCACATCTCAGAAAGCCCTTGTTACCCAAAACCACTTCGCACCCAAATCAAATTTTTTGCAAAATATGTATTATATTATCAAAAAAAATGCATTAATCTAATAAGAAATACATCGTGTTTTGTTACAGTATTTTACACTAAAGAAAACACACTTTACTCAGGATTCAGAAGCAGAGTGTTAAAGGGTATGCCCAATTTTACATTCTCATCATTTCACATCGGTTCGTAGTGAACACACAGTAAAATTATGAAACTATTCCCTAAATAACAATAAGCTTATTTGCATTTCATTTTTCTAATGTCCAGATATGCACAAATCAAATCGACCCAAACGCGTCCATAGTTCAAACTCAATAAATTGTCTCAGAGAAGTTCATCTAAGATCCTCGCCAGGGATTCTAGCAGCACCAGCGAAACAATTTCACGAAAAAAATATATATAAAAAAGTGGATGGAATAATAAAAGCAATATTATTTTTAAGAGTTCTCAGGTGTCGCAGCAAAGCTCCCAGAGCGATTCTCTGTGGCAGATAATCATCTATAACCATGACGGTTGCCCGGATGTACTATCATCTCATCCGCACAATTTCCTACATGTGTTGTTTTATTATCAGTTTCCATCTTTGTCACGATTCCTATCTCCGAAATGCCAACTAATCTTTCTTGAAAGCCATACAAATGGGCCCCTAGTTGTGAATAAGCAAAAATGAAAAATATGAAGTGGGGCGTGCTATGCTGGGGCGCATACATGAGGAAGAAAAATAAAATGTAATCAACCAATGATGAAAAAAATGGAGCTTTTAAGACGGGGGAATCCATGGTAAACGAAGAATTTGATAGAGAAAATACGTAGCAATCTCTTCGGAACAGTAAAATACTGTGTCTGCTGAAAGTCTCCCACACATGGTTCATAAACCAGTCATCGTACACGATTATTGATTGTACCAGCCGTACCCTTGCGACAAAAATTTTAAAGTAACAGACATTAGGATAAGCATTTGCTTTGAGCTAAATGTTGCTCAAGTTCCGTACTCTATGATTACATTTGCCGCTGGTGCATGAGCGCTTATTTGCATAAAGGTTATTTGAAGTGACAATGTCCCACAATGTAAAATTGTATATTCAACAACTCGTAAGTTAGTAGGTAACACCGAGCATCATGCAGTACATAATCGATAAAAATAGGGATGTACTTCGGTATGGTTCCTGCCTCAGCGTAAAAACCGAAAGAGTAGCAACTTGTAAAGTCCCAATGATGTCGCTGAAGTATCCAATTCATTGAAGTCTCGATAAAGTCATTGAAGTCTCGATAAAGTCATTGAAGTCTCGATAAAGTCACTGAAGTCTCGATAAAGTCGCTGAATTCTCAAAGTTCCACTGAATTCACTGAAGTCATTGAAGTCCCGATGAAGTCATTGCACTCTCAAAAGTCATTGAAATATCAATAGTCATTGAAGTATCCATAAAGTCATTGAAGTATCCATAAAGTCATTGAAGTATCAATAAAGTCATTGAAGTATCAACAAAGTCATTTAAGTATCAATAGTCATTGAGGTATGAATAAAGTCATTGAAGCCTCACTGAAGTCATTGAAGTCACGATCAAGTCATAGAAGTTTTCGAATTATAGACTTCTTCAATGACTACAGCCTGATTCACAGTTGCCACAAAGAATACAGTGGAGCTACAAGGAAAATCAAGGAATTTGAAAGACATCACACGTGACTTCGATGTGGAACTTCCTTAAATTCCCAAAACTTCTTACATGTAAGTGGTGACATTCAAATACTGTCACATTTTCGTGTAGTTCAGGTCAGTATAACATACGAACTAGGCGCATTTCAAGAACATCAAATTAAACGTGGAATGCCACAAAAATCTGCAACAAAATTCGCATTGCAATTTTCAAAGGTATTTTCAGGGCCACGTGCCAAACTGAGAGGTTTGGTTGGGTGCCCTATGTCGAGAGTTTCAGCTGAAAAATCCACGTGAACAAACAGAAATTTGTCCAGCCTTTTTCGTGTTGTTTTCTGCCCCAGAACAAACACCTACGTCCTCCATCGTGTCATGTGGCACAGAGAACCTATAATTTCTCCCTTCGTGCTTCATCTTCATTTTGGATTTTATTTATAGGCCAGCGTAGCATATCACATAATGTCGGCAGATAGAAACATCATTTATGACAAATAAAAGAAACCTTATAGCGTGGGGGTGCGACGACTGAGGGAGAAGAAAACGAAATAAGAGAAGAAGAAGAACTAGATACAGAAGTCGTAAAAATGACAAATGTTATCAGTTGCATTCAAAGGGAAAAAAACGAGAGCAGGGAGAACGAGGGGCGGGGGAAAAAAAGCTAAAAACAATAGCGTAGCGTGAATATTTAGGGGGCTAATTAGATTTCATGAGACGGAAAACAGAAGCTTCTGCATTCCCTCATCATGGGATGTATTCAAATAAACCAGGATGCTGCTGAGTGTCAGTGCACGCCATGTTTTCATCAACAGTATTTTTACCAACTTTTTACCAGTTGACAAATAACATTGAGAACGTTCGACTGGCAGGTGACTTCTGACATTATACTCCTGGACTTTTTTGTTTGGGGTATGTCAATGACCAAGTGTATAAACTGGTATGGTATCCAAAATCTAATGACCAATGACATACATGTAACAACTGTTGACAGGGTCATGTAATGTCCAAAATGGACATTGTAGGAACACCGATTAGAATGTCGAACGTCCCAAGTGCAAAGGAATTGCATTACGAATTGCAAATGCATTAGTCGTTTTAATAGCAACACGAAATACACTTGGAAATGTAAACAAAAATGCATTTCATTAATGTATTTTACATCGCATTATAATATATAAAATATATTGATTTATTTGTTTCACAGTGTATTTGAAACTAAATACGTACTAATGTTACGTGTGCTGCATTGAATTGAATGAAACGTGTGTATTTTCGAACTATAAACTATTTCATTACCAGTTCTAATTTATTTATTGAATGTTTTTGATGTTTTAAAATTCAGAATTGCGAATTTTTTAAACAATGAAATTTTGAAATATAGCGAGACATTTGACATTTTACAATGCATGGAATATAAATTATAAAATGCATTCCGCAATGCAAACAGAATATACTGTATTACACTATGCGTTACACAACATATCCTTCAATGCACACAAATGCATTATAAACTGCTTTAAAAAACATTTTAAAATCCATTCGGAAATGCATTTTCAAATATATTTGGCAAAATACAGTTTGAAACTAAATTGTCTAATTCTACAGACATTTTAAAATATATTTTCCAATGCATGTCTTATAAAGCATTTCTAAATGCAACACCATTACATGTGGGGTGCCACCAGAGGTGAACATGTCAAAGTGGACTAAACAAAGTTGGCATATCATATGCACCAACTTAGTCCACGGAAAAAATGTTCCTGTAGGTTAATTAAACGAACTGAAATTAAATTACAAACTTGTAAACAATCTTAGTGCACACCCTGTTTGTACAGTGTGTCCTTCAGCTTCTATCTTTAGTTATGTCGCACACCATAGAAGTTACATAAAACAGCTATATTCTGTAATACACACTAAACCCTGCGCCAGATGTCTACAAAATATTTAAATTTCAATCCTACTTGTCTAGTAGGCAAGAAAGACTTTAGTCGTAGCTGTCGGAACTAATCCTTTTTTGAAAATTTTGCTGGCGTTTTTTCTTCCTTTTTTGTATTTTTTAAATTGTTATTAAATTGTAAACTTGTAAACAACCTGTGTGTACTCTATCTACAGTGTCTTTTAATATGCTGTCTATGTCGTACGACCATCACACTGCAGAAAATATTGTATAGGAATATACTACAGATTAGATACTACCCCAAATGTTCAAAAAGCATTCATATTTCAACCCTACTTCGAAATTAAAGATCTGACCCCGAAATGGTGGAATTAGCCAAAAGTTTTTAAGCAGAAATAATAATAATATTAGAAAAAAAGTAGATCACAAATACAGCTTTCTACTGCTTTTCATGGGATACTACTTATACCAATCAAAATACAAGTAGTTGTGCCACAACAAATTTCTTTGACTTCCACCTGAATTTCACTGACTTAATTGTGAAAAGGTCAAGATTTCCCTGACTTTCCCTTAGGGAATGAACCCTGCCGTGTTCGCGAATCATTCAGGTAGCTCCAAACCAAACTTTTCCCAAATTTTCGAGCTCCTATTACTAAAACTTCAAATATTTACTATCGCATTGCGTATGCGCAGAAAACGTCGTTATGAACGTTATCGAAAACCATTACCATATGAATAGCGTATTCATGGATAAAATCCACGAAAAAAATACCGTTTTCCGAATTTAATATTACAAGTTCGCAACATTATTTGGATCGACTGACGTCGCTGGTATCCGAAATTCTATTAAATATGCGGAATGAAATGTCCCCCAGGTCGCCTGCCATGCACTAACGAAATATTCCTAACGCATAATCTTGCTATAAAAATATAATTGGAAGAAACCTTAGCGTCAGCGACCCCTCGCGTATTTCAGGCAGCAAATACAATATAGAAAAAAAAGCAAAAATGGCTACGTGGAACGTGCCATAGAGTTATGAGGCTCATTTCTGAGTCATGTCTGCCGTTTTGTGCTAATTGCAAATATGGGGAGACTCCATCTGGTAAAATGAGGGATAAAATGGTCTACAAATACATGTACAACATTCAACGCAATTAGTATTTGAAAATTTGGAAAGGTAAACAAAAAGCATCGTTTTAGATGGCTGTTCAAGTATAATGTCATCACAAACCCACATATAATGGCATTGCATTACACAACATGCATTAAAAATATACATTTAAATGTCTGTAAATTGAGACAAATTATAATTTCAAACTGCATGCATTGACAAATATATTTGAAAATGCATTTCCTGATGCATTTTAAAATGTGTTTTAAGCAGTTTGTAATGCATTATGAAATGCATATTGCAATGTATTATGCGTGCTGGAGAACGTACTGTGTAATGCACACTGTAATGTTTTCCGTGTGCAATGAAGAATATGTTGTGTAATGCACGGTGTAATGAATTTGTTTGAATTGAAGAATGCATTTCACAATTTACATTCCATTCATTGCAAAATGTCAAAAGCATTGCTATATTTCATAATTTCGAGGTTTAAAAAAATCAATTTCTGAATTTAAAAAACATTAAAATATTCAATAAATAAATTAGAAATGGCAATGAAATAAAGTATAAAATTCAAAAATATATCAATTTCATTCACTTCACAGCAGCATACAATTTTTATTGGTATGTGGTTTCAAATTCATTGTAAAATGCATTAGTGAAATAGTTTTTTGTTTGCATGACAAATGTGTTTCGTGTTGCGATAAAACAACCAATGCATGTGCAATATATTTGGCAATTCGTAATTGATTTCACAATGCATTTGAAATGCATTTCCTTTCCATGTGGGTATTTCATGGAAGGGTCACAAGTTGTCAAAAATGAAAATGCAGTAAGCAAACACACAACGCAGTGGTGTACTCAGTGATTGCCTAATTTCAAGGGGCACATTTTATCTATTTCATCCTTAAACCCAAACACTGGTTCGTTTGACAAAATCCAGTTCACTAATCTGGTAAGGACTTATCCAAAGTGCATTGACCAATTACAATTTTAAGGTAAAAGGCTATTTCTAAACATTTTAAAGAACTTTATAAAAACTGTCTACTTATTTGTAATTATCCCAATAAGCTTAGTAATATCAAATCTGACAAACCACTCATGTGAAATGACACGTCAATTTTTTTCTAATTTCTCCATTTAATTTTCAAAAACTCATAGCTAGTCTTGGCATTTTTGGCATGAATCCCAGTAACATTAATCGATATAAAGGCACTTTCACCGAGGAAATTCGAGCTCACATTCGTATGTCCTCCGGTAATTTTCTTTAAGACTTCTGTATAAATAAGTTCATATCGGCGTAATTAAACTTCTTAGTAAACGCATAGCGGAAACGATATCGAGCGCATTTTTTTTGCGTCACATTACTCTTCAAAGCGTTCACGCATAATTCATACATGTAAGGCAAGGCAAAATCCTTAAACAAATAAGCCAGAGAAAAAATAAGACGAAAAAGACCCGAAAACACGACGGAAAATTAAATTTGCGAAGGTTGATGAGAGGAAAAAAAACAAGTATAATATGTCCCAGCATCGAAAAATACATTTGTAAAAAACTGTGGAGGATTAACGTGATATTCGTTGTAGACGTACGGTTGTCATCGTCAACGTATTTTTTTTCTGCTTGGCAAACCCTTATGACAACGTTCATTCAATTGAGAAATTTCTAATTAAAACTTAGAGAGCCTTATGCAGCATGCTCGATGAACATCTGACGTCATTTTCCAATTTTTCTTTCAGTGTAAATAATACGATTTTAGCAGAGGACGAGTATGATTTATTTTAAAGTAATGCAGTGCTCAGTAATTCCGAAACTTAATTTCCGAATGACGGCTGCCAAATGCACAGTAATTTATGTAGGGTGACTGGCAGATTCTTCAATTAAAATCCCCTGACTTTTCAAGGTTTTCCAGACTTTTTGGAAAGTTAACGTTATTTGAATACTTCTTTACGGATTTGACATACAGTAGAACCTCGGTAAGTTGACCACACAAGTCAACATACAGATGTGGTCAACTTACATGTATGGAACAAGGTTTTTACTGACACTGGATTTTAATTCCGTGAACTGCACGTACTTACATTTTTCAGTAATCATTTTTCATTCATGAATCAATCATGAATAATCTTATTAAAATGTTCATAATACAGTACCAGTTTTGCTAATGTGCTGCAAATTTATCCAGCAATTACACGTACTGCACAGTAGTACTGGAATTTTAATGCAAAAACACTATAATGTCTAAGTACACTGCATAACAAGTATTCTACATGTTATGCTAATAAACAACACAAATTTGGAATCAAATTCTGCGACATTTTATTTTTGAATTTCCCCAAGGAAATTTCCCCTATGTACTGCCAAGCCCCCTTTATAATGAAGTGGTTCAAAATGAACTCTTCTACCTATGCAGAGACAGTTACCGTATAAGTTTTGCAAGCAGTCAATAAATTTAATCATCCATGACTTTACATGTTGATACCATTCTGGTCAACATACATAGAATAAATTGCAATTGTGTGTCATAGTCGAAGCGGTCAACGTACAACATACATTGAGTAAATGTGGTGATGGTCCAGTCAGTTTAAAAAGTGCTCAACATAGGGAGATGGTTACCATGGGGAGGTGGTCAACCTTGGTCTAGGCATGCTTTTTGGGCTACCACATTTTAAAACGGGAATCATCAACTCGCTCACAAATTGCATTTAGGTTATTTATGATTTTACTGTATTGAAGCAGTTTAATTAGTGTAAAATCATGAACGAAACAGGGAAGAGCTGGCAAAACACCCAGATCAGATGGGGAATGGTGTCACATGATGTTCACATTTCGTCATTCGTCTGAAAGCTGATTAATCACTGGCAAACTATCGAACCATGCACATTATTATCATCTTACGAGTTCTTAGATCTCAAATTTACATCGCTTCAACTGTTGTACCTTAGGATGATTTAAACGAATGTGCCTTATTTTCTTGATCAAGTCTCGTTGAGATGCAAATTGAATGGCTTCAGAATCGATAAAACTAGTGAGTTCACAGAACCGATAACTCGTGAAGATGGGAGAAAATGTTTCTAAGAAACATTTCCTAAATGTCAAAGGTCAGGGGCTGCATGCGTGTTAAAAAAGGAACGATGGACGTATGCGAATGGAGAATTTAACTAAATCAAACTTACATAAACTAATAAAATATCTCAAAATATTAAATCATAACATCAGAGCTGGGAGTGGGTCTAAGCATCATCAATAGCATCAAAAGCAACATCAATATTCACTTTGGTATCCGTATGTATCCACTCTTCACGGACCATCCTACTAATGATAGAAAAAATCACGTTGCCTAACTGTTCTATCCTTTTTGAATTGTCAATTTGATTCAATTCACATGTTTTGAACATTATCAGTAACAAGTGAATTTGATTACTCATGTAAGAAATCTGTAGACCAATGTCACTGTTATTCTCTGAATTTTAATCCAAACTGTTCTTATGTGATGAAACAAGATGATTGTGCAAGAATTATAGTGCACAGTGTAGTTATCAGTACTCATAATCAGCTTACGTTACTCAACTGTACTCAGATTTAGGGGTAAAACGTACTAAGCTTATAGTCACAGTAGCATAATAGGGAATATAAATGCCGATTAGAAGTTGATTGTGTCACGTTAGTCTAGTTAGTCAACTGTACAATAATCTGTACTCATAACTGGTCACGTACTAGTCAGAGTATCAGCTACAGTACTGATTGGTGACCTAACACCATGCAGTGTGACACGTGTATGCATTAAACTGACAGAAAGATGTACAAAAAGCATTTTTGCCCCAAAATAGTTATGTTGTATCCATTTGTATCCAACATATCAAAATGTATCCAAAATCGCCTTTTGTATCTACTCTCCCAGCCATGTGACATGAAGATTGGCGATGTTAAACCTGGATTTTAGTGACTCACTGTATGACCCAGCTAAAAATTGATCTTCTCTACGAAGGCTTTCGTTGGCATTCCTCAAGAAAATCCCAAAACAAGATAAATGAGTGGGCTCAATCGAAAGACAAGTGCGGGGTGGACCTTTACGTTATTGCTCATTTGCATAGCAAATTGCAGTAGTTTGCAAATTCCCCGGGTTAATTAAGAAATCTCGAGGGTTTACGTTAATTTACTGCATCCATTACATTTCTATATTGTAAACAGAAATAATTACAGGATACACAAAACGGCATCTGCATCTGCATCGGACCAGGCCTACGCTTTCGCAGTAATGCGTCCTAGGGCTTAGGAAATGGCTTTTGAAAATGAGAGTCACATTAAGTTCTTGAATTTCACATTCATTCGAGTGTGTGTCTTTTCTAAAAATAATTCTTCGCCATAAAACAGTAATTTAAGAGCAGACATCTCAACAGAAAGAAATAAATAGTCCCCATACGAGTCTAAAATCCTGATATGTACATATATCAGAATACGTCACATAGGAACTAGGTCTGTGCATAAATTACGTCCATCAAACCGACAATTTTTAGACCCCAAATCAGCCTTCAATCAATTTTCGTGCGAATTAGGCAACTGCCTCTTAGCGCCCCATTCAGTCGATACAAGAAGTGACAAAATATTGACAATATAATAATAAAATAATGACAAAGAAATAATATTAATGGAAAAAGAATAATATTAATTGCAAATGAATAATATTAATGGCAAAAGAATAACATTAAATGCAAAATAATAATACTAATGACAAAATAATACCAATATTGACGAAATAATAATATTATTGACAATATAATATTATTGACACAATAATAGCATTAATAACAAAATAATCGTTAGTTATGTTTTCTTACATGCAGGGTGTCTGGCCAGATTTTGAATCAAACTTCCTTGACTTTAATCAGCGGTGTCACAAACCACGTGCATGGTGTAAATATATGTTCCTTTTCCAGATTTATTTTATTAACTGTTTTTATCAACTGTTGTGCTACAACAATTTCTAGACGTACGAATTTCCCTGTCCAGTGGACCAGACACACTGCCATTAATATGATATTTTACTCCAATTCAATTCAGTCTTAATTCTTGGGAATTTAAGTTCTCAAACCAAGTATGGTCAACACCAACAATATTATTATTTTCTCCACCCCTGGCCATTTTCACGCTAAAATATCGTGATGTTCCACAACCCACAATTATGCAAGTAGGTACATGAGCTCACCAACTTGAAGACACCAACTTGAGTGGTCGTTACAGAAAAGTCTCGTCATGTTTGGTAACTGCTAAACCCCCAACTTTGGACATCGATTATGTGCGGCCCCTTGTGGTAAGTAAAAATTGCAGAACAAGTATCCATCTTTTAAAATAGTAATGAAGTAGGGTCTATCTTGACCCTCACTCTATTCATTCCCAATAGTGAATTTCTGCTTGCCAAGCCCTTACGAAATGGCTCAATTAAGTCAGGATGGATGAATCAGGGTCCCACTTTTCCAGCAGGGTAACATGACAAATGAGATCTTGGCTAATAAATGCGACCAGGATCATTTTTCCAAAGTTTTAACTTCATTCCAGAGACTTGTGTTTATATAAGTAACAGGGCCCCAGACTATAAATTACTTCCTTGTCAAGAGAATAAGGGCAGGCCATATTGCATTTTTTACATTTACTAATAACAATTCACCCTTGATGTATGAATTACATTTCTGGTATGACAGTTGGGGAAAAATGAGTGTACATAGTCGACCTTTTTCAAATATTACTCGGAACATTTATATAAAAAGATGAAATAACGTCCAATCAATGAAGAAATTCGACGGAATAACAAGTCTGGGTCTCGCGACCCCCAAAGCATTAATCAAATTCAACAATTGGTACATTATCCTAAAAATAAAACAAACCTGAAAGACAAGCAAAGCTATTCGAAAGAAGTAACGAAGAATAGCCCATATTGACGCAAAAATCGATATTTTTACATTATTTCTTACTAGTCTACATTATTTCACTGATTTCGTTTTTCATGATGTCATAAAAAAGTAATATCATTTGTCAAATATTGTTTATCCTTCATCTCAACTTTCTTGCTTTATTGCACTTCAATCTATAATACCGCTAACCAATGATGGCTAGACTAAAGTTAAGGAAAGTGCAATCAAATTTGACTAAAATAAATCAAACTGTGAGAGTTATACATTTTTAAAGATTTGGTACTTATACTTCTAACAGTTTATAAAAAAAGTTATGACAGTAGGACTTATTATCACCCTGCATTTTTCACCAAAACATTAGAATGACGCGTCTTAATTCTCAAAAAGACAAGTTTGTTAATGGCAGTTTTTTAATATAAAATAAATCCTGGAACTAACGGCAAGAAAAATGTCATCAAATTTAAATACAAAATAAATCAAAGAGTGCTACATTTTTAAAGATGTGGTCCTTGTACTAACAGTTTATAAAAACGAGTAACGAGGGTAGAACTTATTATCACCCTGCATTTTACACCAAAGTATTAGAATGAAGTTTGTTTTCTAAAAAAACGTTTCACCAATTATGAAAACATGGTTAATGGGACTTGTTTTTTTATTAATATAAAATAAATCCCGGCACTAACTAAGTATAAAATAATTTGAAATAGACTTTCCAAAATTTGGTTCTAAATTCTAACAGTTTAAAACAAGTGTAATCTAACTTGTAACAGTTTAAAAAAAATGTGCAGAGGGAAGGACTTTTTATCACCTTGCATTTACTACCAAAGCATTAAGATGAAGTCTGTTTGCTCAAAAACATTTTTACAAAGAAAAATTTGTTAATGGCAGTTTTTTTAATATTAAAAAACTTGTAACAGAAATTCCTGACCCAACGACGCATTACATTAAACTCGAAAAAGAGAAATTAATTTCAGGATTGAATGAAAAAGTTTTCCAAAGAGTGGTCTGGCATTTGACAATATTGCTTTTGAAAATCATCAAAAATACAAAAAAAGTATAAGAAAAAGTGCCAAGTAATTTATCACGATGCCTTTCGCAGTGACCACTGCAAAAATGCAGCGTGATGATCGATATGAAATCACTGGTCACTTTTTCTGACCAACCTCAAAAAACGCCACAGTAAAGGTGACCAAATGACCGAAGGAATGCGACTGGGAAGATTCTCAAACTTTTTGGATTATTTTCAAGCCATAAAATGATCAATTTGTTCGCTGACCAGAGCCGAGGAATGCCCAGTTGAGTTTTATCAATCGAGTGACCACTGGTCAGATTTACGCCGGTCATTGCTTTTAAAAAGTGATCGTCGTCTTCCGGCTTTTTGTCCATGGCCATTGCACCACAATGTCGCTATTACAGTCGATTTAGCAAATCGAGGTTTTTTTTTGCTTTGATTCCTTACGTTCCCATCTCATGCAATGACAAATGAAAGTAGGCGTATTGTTGTGTCTAAAATATGGCATATTCGAGTTTATGCTCTGTTAAATGCATGTCATACAGACTGGAAACGAAAAGCAGAAAACATGCCAATCATTTACATTAGATCCAGTAAGATGAAAAAGTTAGCAAAAACTCATAAATGGTTAGATTTCAAATACTGGATGTACATGTATCTTTAAATCGATGCTACCTTATTACAAGTTTTGACTAATAATAAAAAAAACCTCAAATACTTTACCAAAATTTAATTTAAAAAAACAGTTGTTACAACTGTATAAATAAATCAAAAATGGTTGGATTTCAAGTACTGGGAGCTTTTTAAATCGATGCTGCCATATTTTAAGTATCGACTAATGATAATAAGCCTAAAATTCATGACATTTTTCTTAGAAAAAGATAGTTCATTTAAATTTTTTTTGGTTAATTACAGAATTTCATAATACATTACTGTACTAATGTTAATAACGATGCGAACACTAGGGGTTGAAACCAGTAGATCTCAAACACTGCATTTATGCGAACTTCTTTCGAAATTCTAAAAATTATTCATGATGATAGAAACGCTGTATGGAATTATTTTTGTTAAAAAATTTGATGAGTAGCAACTACGATATTTACCAATTAGGAATGCAGTCGGCGAAATTAGAAGAAAAATAACAGAAATAATGCATTTTTTTAATTTTAGTGGATTTTTATAAGAAATATTATAGTAATTATCAATGATAACGAAAACGCAGTAGGTGAAATTTTCAGAAAAGTGGATCACAAAAGCAGCTTTTCAATCCCTTTCCTGAGATACTTACACCAATCAAAGTCATTTTGCCGCAACAAGTTTAAAGACATTATTTGTGTTTTCCTGACTTTTCCAAGTTTTCCAGGATTTCCAGACGGCCAGTCACCCTGCTCAAATGTGTCTGAATGGACAAACTCATATTTAATAAGTTTGAGAAATTCAATTTGGGGTTTTTAATGTCCAGATACGACGTTCATCAGTATGATCTTAAGGCCATTGGCGCACCAAAAAAAAAACCCTTTAAAAATTGAACATCAGCAATAAAACCCTTTAGTACTACGCTTATTTCGAAAACCAAAAGGGTTAAAAAGTTATAAGCCTCACAAGGCCACTACTGCATGGCACAGTTTACAAAAGCGATATTAAACGCATAAACCCATTTGATGTCACAATAAAAAGCTCGACAATCTACGAACCGAGTCAAATATTTGTTCTTGATCCTATACGAATACTCATCATAGGAAAGAGACCTAGCCCCCTTTCGGTCCCCTGCACCCCCACGTTTATCTATAGTATTTCCGCTTGACATTTAGTTCCGAATATTTTCGTTGTAGAAAATTGCTACGAAAGGAAATCTGACAGGCAGCGCTTTAAACCCACTTCGCACTTTTATTCCTCCCTAAGTGCGATCTTTTTATTGGCTGCCATTCACGATGCCACGAAAAACACTGAAACCTTTTAAAACAAAACCCACTTCCGAATTACTAGCAGCGTTAATAATGGCCCTTACAAAATCCCTCTCGTTTTCACGAAACAGCTCCAAAATGTCACCCAAAGTTTCTCAAAGTGCGTTTATCTCGTACACTCCAGCACCCTTTGGCGACCCATTTTCTTACTTTCCACAATCTTAAGAAAAAAAACTTAAGTCACAAAGACCAAATTTTGGGAAACAACAGTTTGTTATTCCGTGTATTTCGTTCATAGGCAGCTTATGGAGTCTATGGCGTCTATGCTGGGAAAAACAATGAGTTTTCAGGTACAGTGTATCACGACGCGACGGCAAATCACAGATGACTTCCATGACAGGTACACAATCTACATATACATGTACATGTACATTTTGCGAAAATGGGCGATAATAATAATCAATTTTGACCCAAGTTTTTATTTTGTGAACTAAACAAAGGCAAAAATTGCATGTCACCATTTGAACTTCACGACCATCAGCAATTTCATGACTTTTCCATGAAATCCATGACCTATATTTCATTTCATGACTTTCCCATGAATTTAATGATCGAAATATCATTTCATGACTTTTCCATGACTTTCATGTTCGGTAGACACCCATAATTAGAGCAGTGATTTTGAGGAAGTAAATCTGGAAATGAATTTTGTTGACCATAATATTTGGACGTTCACAATAAACTTCGACTGGTCATCTCAGTGCAAAAGTTGGGTTAAATCCTTGGCAAAACATGTACAGGTAGGTGTACAAAAAATTCAAAACCGTTTCGAATTTTCTCAGTTTATTTATACAAAGGATCCCAATTCGAGAATCTTACAGCATATCTTTTTCTGGCAACAACAAACCTATTTGAGATCGACTTTCCAGGCAACTCAAGAGTGCATTTTCGATTGCAAAAATTTGCCTGTTTATTGGCCCACTCGAGTGTGACATTAGGCGTAGTGAAAAAAACGTTTCTTTTTCACTTTCTTTGGATTTCTTGAAGAAAGATTGCTTCGCATCGCTAGCATGCCAGCCTCTGATTACAAACGCTGACTCGGTCCGTACCAATCAGCCGATATTCAAGCCGAATTTCATCCCATTTCTAAGTATTGTCAAGTATATTACATTCATAAATAACATAAAAGTGAGAAGAAAAAAAGAAACATCGGATCCAATATAAATTGAATCCGGGAGACGAATGGAGCCAAAAAAAAGTCAAAATGGTGTACATGCCTTGCATATCTATGCAATTTGGCTCTCAGTGGGGCTCAGCTTGCACAACTAGGGACCTAATCGTATTTATCAAAAAAAGTTTCATCAAACTTCGTGCCTAAAACGCGAATAAATAAATTGCCAATATAGGGCACCATAAAAAGCCATCTAAATTTATTTACAATAAATCCTTGATTTCCAAACTAAATTCAGAAGTAAATTATATCCATTTAAATTCTTACTAATAAATAAGCTAATGAAAAACGTAAATCAGGATAACATCGGTAAAGTCCCTGCTCAAAATGTGCAAATGTTATTTATACAGTACAGAATTTGAACTACGTGTATTTGTCCAGCTAGTATATATGACTGGCATATAAGAATGTGTATCATTCTTATTTTGTTTTGCTTTTAGTGGTTTTTGTGTGCCCAACATAACCTAGTAGAACTGAATTTAATTCTGATGTAATTTCTAGTTATGATAAAAGTATAAAAGTACATCTCGAGAATTAATAGATGCTCCAAACTTGAAATGTTTTTTTATACAGTATTTCACATCTACTTATCTAGTTTATAAGAATGACATTGTCCAACATGTAGCTATCTGAATTTATCAATTCCATTTTGTTTTGCTTTTAGTATTTTTTTGTTCTTAACGAAACCTAAAATATTGTAATTTATTTCTTCTGTAATAATGTAATTCCGATGTAACGTCAGGTAATGATAAAAGTAAATTGAATAACTTCAGTATAGACCCTGCTTCGAATGTGCTCAACTTATTTATACATGTCCTCGCAGTTGAAATTTATTTTGATTATTTTAAAACCTAACAATGTGTGATGTCTGGCTTACTGTCCCTAACCGCAAGGCAATCACTGCCATTCTATGAGTAGTTAGGAGAAGTCTACTAATGTAGTCAACGATAAATCCAAATGATTTGGGACAAACACAAAATTATTGTGCTTGTATAAATCAGCAAATGCACTTGATTAGTAGGTTTCTTTCAAACCTTTAATACAGGATACAATTAAATCAAAATGAGCCTACTTCTTCATGCATTCCTATATCAACTATGCTTTCATTTCGCCAATTCGAAGGGAGAATTCCGTCTTGGGATTTTCATGCCCGGCAGAAATTCAATAAACAGAATTATGAACACGAAAATGTCGTCTTTACAATTATTTTCACAAACAGAAAGGATTCTAATAGACATTATTTGCGTAGGATAAAAAACGGGCGAGGCTCCTCGCACTATTCAATTTAAGAACTTATTCACATATTAACAAATCGATTGTGTCCCTACGAACAATGTTATTTGAAACACGAATTCTTGAAGATTTTTTAAATGAACCGTAGTGAAAACGCATTGAAAATAATGCATATTATTACGAGAAAAAAGGGGGATGCGACAAAGCGAGTGGCAAAAAGGATGAGAAAAATCATCTTCCTTGGGAGGAGAAGAAGTAAATAAAATCGAAGAAGCAGAAATTTAAGACCAATCATATTCAATTGCGAAATAAAATAAAAAAGAGACTGGGTTCAAATTGAATTGAAAAGGAAAGTTTTATGAAATGTCGCCCTGCAGGAAAAAATAAATCTTGCAAGTAAGGATGAACGACCTGAATTTCCACTCCAAAAAGCCAGTCTGATTTTTCTGCAAAAATGACTGCACCATAGACTTAATTACAAATTTGGTGAAACTATATGGCCACTTAACCAGAAAAATTGATCTTATTTTAAAATTCTAGTCCCCATAAAAACAAAATTTAGCATCAAATGATTTTCCCACATGTAATGGTAAGAGATTTAAAAATGCATTATAAGCCATGCATTGGGAAATACATTTTAAAATGTCTGCAAGTCGATTGAGGCAAATTTATTTTGAACAATATTGACAAATATATTTTAAAATGCATTTCCGAATGCGTTTTAAATTGTGTTTTAAAGCAGTTTGTAATGCATTATGGAATGCATATTGCACTGTATTATGTGTGTTGGAGAATGTATTGTGTGATGCACACTGTAATGTACTTCGAGTGCATTGAAGAATACGTTGTGCACTGCATAATGTAATGTATTCTGATTGCATTGAATAATGCAATTAACAATATATTTTCCACGCTTTGTAAAATGTACAGTATTTCATAATTTCAAGGTTTAAAAAGCTCCAATTCTGAATTAAAAAAACATCTAAAATATTCAATAAATAAATCAGAACAGGCAATAAAATAAAAGTTTCTAATTCAAAACTACGTCATTCAATTTGATGCAGCACACAACTTTTGGATGTAGAGTATGTAGTTTCAAATACATTGTGAAATACACAAGTCAGCATATTTTGTAATGCATAGTAATGCAATGTAATGCATTTCCTTTCCACGTGGGATTAATTTGTACCAATCGATACATTTGAGAATTATTATATTAAGACATGTATTATGAAATCATATCTTCATGGTTTAAATTTCAGATCACAATGGAATATTTGTGAATAATGTAGAACGAAAGGCTGGGCGTGTGCCACTTAATGATTTCCACCTGACAATGTAGTGTACGTTTTTCTTTGTTGACGAAGTTTGAATATTTAATTTTCACTTCAGGAAAAAATACGTAAGACATTACCGCAAACGTATAATTAAAATGTGCCACCATGTTCAATAATTATAATTGCATACTGATCGACTGAGTTCATTAATGGAGAAGGCATGTTTCTGCATCGATTTCGGTACGCATCAATTAAAATGTAAATCGAAATTTGCTTTTGTGCACAATTTATAGTCATTACCCATAAAATAATTCCTTTCGCTAATCGCCAATGTGATTAATTGGTGCCAACACAATAGCAGAACCAGCAAAGTGCACTACTTAGTAACTGTACAACATTAAGATATCAGGTTGCCCACCTACATTCTTAAGTCTATATCCAGAAATTTGACACATTACGGTAGGACGTTGTAATAGTATTTATTTTGAAACCCATAATCGAACAAAAGCAATTAATACACTCGTAATGCAGCCTTGTGCAGAAATGCATAAGGTTCAAGGTTCTCATTTTTTTCAATAGTTTCAAAATTGTTTTCAAAACAATAGTAATCTATCCCAATTTCACTGACATTCGATTATTCGTTTACATTCTCAAAAATCTCTTTACTTTCCCAAGAAGAGGGTACCCTGACATTCTAGTAATTATAGTAATTAAACTAAAACATTTCACTAGATTGAGTAGATTTTAATAAATTTGAGTAAATAACCCACCTTGTAAATTTCAGTTAATCATAAGTGCTACAAAGGCAGGTAAAAAATGCCACTGACTGTAAGTGTTCAGTACGTTATTTTACTGTATTAGGGACGATGATGCACCTTAAAACTGCTGGTTAATTAATGTTAAAGATTGTTTTAAATACATTGAATTCAGTGAGCCAGCTAAGAGTTAACGATGCATACTGCACGTATAGGATGCAGTTATACAGTGAATGAGGCGTTGTCGCTATAAGAGAGACTGAGGAATTTGGTGAATTTTCCATCCTGCATTCCCCCTGCCAGTAAATAGTTGACTATTTCAACCATCAGCTATTTTCACTTCCGTTTTCAAAGAGATAAATGACGAAGCAGATATGTCGTACGACAAACATGGCTAATATCAGTGGAGAAAGTGCTTTTCACTTGACGGAAATCACGAGTATTAAACTCGTAGAAGTGCCACAAACCTCTCACAACTTTAAGGGTAGGAATGGTTCATGAACGAACAGCAGATTTAGTAAAAACATCCAAAATATCAGTACGGTATTTTTCCAGAATATAGATTAGGCCTACTTAGATCGACCACATTCAGCAGGTCATTGCAAAATTTTATTTCAAAAACGTTAAAAATATAATTCAAGCTGTTTTTTTAATTACCAATATAATAACTACCAGCCAATGGTCTTTTACTTGAAATTTAAGCCATCTTGAAATTACGAAATTGAGTATTTCTGTAATATAGCGTCTTCCTATTTGGAATATCACGTGAGCAAAATCCTCGCGCATGGGCACGTGACAGATTCAACAAATCATCGTCACTATAGTATTTGAGCGGCAAATTCAAACTCAGGAAAAATAAAAAAACCGCATTCATGGCTGTTGAACTGCATTGTATAATAAAATGATGATGTTGTTATTGTCATTGTTGCAAGAATTAGAGAAGCATGATATCATTTTCGTAAATGACTCAATTAAAATTCTTAACCTTAAACCATCAACTAATGTGAAATGCTCTGAAGATACCATTCTTGGTTATTCAAAGCAAAGCTTCAAAAGACTAGCTTTAAAGGAGAGATGCATTGAATCTCGACCACATAAAACTATCTAGCAGCAGCCTCTAAATTCGATAAGTGAAACAAAGAGTAACGTCGTTTTTACCTTTGCTTTGTCCAGTCACTTTGTCCCGCAGCACGTTGATTTGATAAACTTGTCCAAATTCTTCGAACATTTTCCTTAAGTCGTTTTCGTCCATAGAGCGAGGGATTTGTCCGACAAACATTTTTATGGTATCCGCATCGGGCTGATCCGGCTCCCGATTCATGTGTGGTTGGGAATTCATACTTCTGCAAAGAAAGAAACGGAAAAGGTTAACGAAAGATTTAAGCATCGCAATATGTGCGCTGTAAGCAATTCTTACATCAAATGACCATTGTTGTCCACAAGAAAAATGTATTTAGTAACTGCTTGGATTGATTAAAATGTGTCCTATTGTTATGTTTCATTTAATTAAAATCCCAAACCACAAAAATGACCTGGAGCAAGTAACCAGTTGATTAATCAAAACTGCTTAATTCCTAAATGTATAATACATACTAATGAAGTCATGCCTGCAGCAATTTCTTGACCATTTTAGTAGTGGTATTCATTCGAAAATTGCTGCGTTTACCATGATAGGGTTCCCCCAAAATTGAATAAGCTTCGCTCCCTTTATCAGGTTTTAAAACAAATTTCACTAACCACTTTGACCTTTGAAAATGCAAAACTATGACATACTGATGTAAGGTACGCTATTCACAGGAAAAAGAAAACAGGAAATTAAGATTAGCTTTTTAAAAAATTGACAATTTTATTATTCATTTAGCCCACAGAATTGCTTGCCATCGTTTGACTTTTGTGAGTCTTTTGTGTTGAATTTCCCTGACTTTGTCAAAGTAAATCCATTTAGCCATTATCAATGATGCGTTGCTAATACGAATAAATCTAGACACATAATTGTAATATTTTTCAGAACATGCCCAAAATACCAATTTTTGCATTATAAAGCAGGGGTATATTCCGCACCATGGAGTTCCACATATGCTTTTATATCGCCTTCGTTATCAAATATTGTGAAAGATTGGTTTTAATAATGCAACCAAAGAATAACATTAGCAATAAATTGGCACCATGCAGAAAATACAGCGAATTTCGTCGAAAAAGCCCAGGGAAATGAACACCCCTCTTCAAGATTTAACGTTGTTTCCGTTATATTTTATTTCAGCGTGTTCATATTTCATACGATATGAGGCTCATTTCAGCTAAACCTGTCAAGCTTTATGTGTGAGGATGAGTCCTTGCTGGCGACTAAAACGAGCTATAGGGTTTTTGCTTGATTAGCAGATGCACCCTTCAGCATCAATTTTTAAGAGTGGCGCAAACGATCCATACTTCAAGTAATATTGAATGAAATATGAATCATGGCTTCAGAATTTCCAGAAACGACATCATGTTGGCATATTTAATAAGTGTGTAATATAGCTTATTGAGGACCTCGAGAGAGATGGGACTGAACATACATATGGTTTCCATGGGTAGTTCATGCATGGTGAGGCAGGTGGTGGGGACAGTACCCTAGGGCTCCAAAGCCATTATCGTGTAATGTATCAGCAAACACAAGTTAGAATCGAGATTTGGGTCATTCATTTCGAAGTATCAGCTAATCAAATTTTGATACATTTCCAGAATGATGTACCATTCCAATTTTTCAAAAACTTTCCTGACCACCTTGACCAATGAAAATGCGATAAATGCCATCGTAAGGTTGCCATATTTATTGCTTATTATACACATGTACAGGGTGGGAATAACTACATGTAGATTGCAGAGTTGATTCAATTCAATCCGATTCAATTCTACTCGGAATCACTAGGGGCAAATTTCCAGAACTTAATGGCTATTTGTACATTACTGAAACAGTGGTCATATATTGGATACAAAACTCACAGCAATTTGTTGAAACAGTTGCCACCTTAAATAGACACCCTGTAAACGCAGAGCAACATATAAGCTAAACATCAATTAAATCTTTAAATACAGCATTCCTTACATTGGCATATAGCCTACGTAATTTTTGTATTGTCATTGCTCAGAATGGTCAGGAAAATTTGTTTGAAAACTGGAAAAGTAAGGGATTTTAAATTTTAAATTTAATATTTAAATTTCACTTATTAAAAATTACTTCATAAATTGCAGAGTTTCCACTCAATTTCTCAACTCAATTTCCCTGACATTTTCTAAATAAATCAATTAGCCCTGACAATTCCATGTCTATCCAATTTCCATTACAATTCCAACCAACATGGTTTAAAAGAAATTGGACAGGTAAAAAACTGGATTAAAGGAAGAATAGGTGACGAATGTTCAAGACTTTTCGGACACCCTTGTGGATGCCAGTAAACAAAGCACGCTGAATGACCAGGATCAAATGGACAGCTCAACTTCAAGGGAGACTGACCTTTAACTGCCAGTGCGACTAACCGAACACAGGCAAAGATATGAAAATGACCCCCAAGACAAACACCGTGATAAAAACTGATGGAAAATTTTCAAGAAAAAAAAATCCCACACATTTGCAACGTTGTCAAATTGGTGTTGGAGCCAAAAAATGAACGTATGACAAAAGGAAAAGGCAAAATTGCGAACATCGTAGCATGGCAATGTGTCCCAGGAGTGAGTGGTGAGTGGGGGGAGGCAAAAGGGTTCACTGACCACGTGACCAATGAATACTTGCCGATCCAATAGCGACGAGGAGACCATAAAATGCACTTGCCAATATGTGCCAGAGTGCCTGCCATTAAAGAGCCATATGGAAGCCCATGCAACTTTCCTTCACATCTTTCTAACCAAATTCCCCCAAGTGAATGAAAGATGGCCAAAAATGAGCCAGTTTTGCACACTCAGCGGCCATAAGTTACACGAAAAAAACATCAGAAGACATTTATTTTTTAAAGCCAAGCTGAAGAGGCGAGTGCATCGTGCCATTACAGGAAAATAATGCTACGGGCGTGAATTCAGGGTCAAAGGACACCGTGTCTTTAAGATTTACCCAAGATTCCCATTGCACCTAAGTCCTTGCCTGGTTTTTCGATGGATTTTTATAGTGAAATTTAACTGGAATGCTCTAACAGTGTGCCTCCAGAATATATTTTTTACATTCCAAGACGTTTTCCTGACTTAATTTGCAGTTTTTAAAATAAAATTTCGCTAAAAGTAAACTCCAAGATATGAAACACATGCACATGTATGCCAACGCGAGGAATGTTACATTAATTGCTTACAGGACATACAGTTGAACGAAAAAAATACAAGGAAATAACAAATTTATACAGGTATTACGTTTTTAATTATTCTTTTCAAAATAAATGACTTTTCCCTGACTATATGTCCTACCAATCTCCCATAAATTTCCATGTTTTCCAAGTATGAAAATTAAATGAAACAATATTTGGATCCATTTACATACTGAGCATTTCTATGGGATTTTCCTAGAGACATACTAGTAGGATAATATGAATCACACCTACATACATTAACGTAATTCGAGAAAATATATTTGCAAGAAAACGTTTCCAAGTGTAAAACCCCATTCAAAACTAGGTTTCCATGGTAACTTATGAATTCAAAGGAATGGTTGAAAACAATAGTTTGGATATTCGAAGAATATTAAAACTGAATGAACATGGTGACATTAAGCTGGCTTGGGCTCCGATAAGGGGGACGAATGAACTGAAGGGGAAACAAATTAATATCTAAATACAGCGAATAATGCTTCCCGTTCCACTTGCTTAACTTACACGTACAAGGCAGAAATGGATTCTTGCTATTGAATGAAATCGAGAAAAAGAAATATGATGAATTTATACCGCGTTGCGCACGTGGCACATTTTTGAGCTAGTAAAATGCGCATTATGTACACACAGACATACGTGTGCATGAATAATAATCAATAAATCACATTCGGGATGCTGTGTTTACTGGAATCTGCAACCCACAACGCTTTTATGCTTTCATTACTCACTCAATACCTTGGATTTCATCAAAGTTTATAAACCGCAAGCTAAGCGAAACAGCCTTAACGTCAAAACGCAAAGCAGTGGGTGTGATCGTTAATGCAACATACATATATATATATATGTAAGCAACCAACAAAACAAACATACACCTAACTTGCTCTACTTGTCGACCTGAAGTAGTTTAAGTCAAATGAGAACAGGTAAGAATTAATTTTGGATCGTCTCTTCCCCAGCATAGGTACTATGAGAAAGTGGCTTCTCCCCGGGTGTAGCTACAGTAAATCAAAAACTATACTGTCAGTAAAATAGCTAGTCAAATATTTTTAAAAAATTGAACTTTTTCTACAAAAATAGATAAAAATCGACTTTTTTAAATATACGACTATATAGAACTACCTAAAAATATTGTAAATATGTGAACACTCGACAAGTGTTGTATTAGTACATCTAGTACAATGTTCAGAATTAATGCAGGCTACGCCCATACAGTAGAAGCTATCTATAGTAATATCCTCTCTACACTAATGTCAGCTGCTAGTCACGACGTGTGACTCATGTTAAATTAAATAAACTTCCATGACCATTCGACAAAATGCAGGGTTCCACTCAAATTGAACTTTCAACTTCCCTGAGTTTTCCAGGTTGTTAAAATACTTCCCTAACTTTCAAAAATTGTTTATCGACCCAAAATGTACCAATTAATGATAATTTTATTTATTACTTCGAAACATGAAAATCTTAAATGCTCTTTCTCAAATCCACAATCTCATTTTATCGTATAACTGACTAGATGCGTTCTCTTTTGAACAACATTACATAAAAATTCAATTCGTCACTTGAGTTTACGGCAATATTAGGGTAACATTTTAGGTGATACAAAATTCCCTAATTTGTGCATACAAATTTGAAAGTTTCCTGACTTTTGCATGCAAATTTAAAATTTCCTTGACTTTTCCAGGTTGTGCCCACTTCAATGCTGAACACGCGTGGAAATACTTAGAAGATTAACGCAGTTTCCTAGTTGTAGGGTCCCTGCCCCAATCTGCTCAAACCAATACCCTCTCTATATTAATATTCAGCACGGATCGCCAGGATATTAGTTTAAACAGGTTCAACAGTATTGAAAACAGCGGTGGACATTATGAATACGATTTTTGAACAGGGTTTCTACAACATTTTGTAGTTTAATAGCGTTGCCATTATGAAGCATGTAACCCTTGCCTTCTCACTTCTATTTCATGATTTTTTTTCGTCAAACTCTTAAAATCTTCATCCCATCGACCGTTTCGCCATTTTCCTAATGTATTTGGGCGTAGTCATCTACTTGCATTTTCCGCTCGGCAGCACAATGTCCTCCCTAGTTACCCGTCTATATCAATGGTAACATCTGCTTTGGGCGGTTTTATGTCCTCTGGATGTTAAATCTTCGGTGTTTGTTTAGGTCCCATTTGCATGTTGACCCCCTTTTTGAAGTCCCTGTAACGCATTTTGGCCCAATCCTCATCATCCCCTTCCATGTTTGTACTTATCTTAACCAAACCCAAGCTAACAACGCAATTTCTGATTAGCTGTCCCTATCCGTCAGGCAATCCCTGCTAGCCTACGAGCTATTAGGAACGGTGCCCGTCCAAAAACTCGACTTTCTTGACCTAGATCTGTGCCAGATGACCAGACTTTCACTGGGCAGAATTCACATTCATCAGCCTATTCTCCATCAGTTTGGCCAGTCTGGATGATAAGAAATTGGTGATGTCATCACTGGACGGGTTAGGGGAACAAGTGATGTCAAATCACTTGTTTAAACTCCCTATGCCTCCATTTTAAAAACCCTGCAAGTATGACCAT
>JAQGAF010001400.1:0-31302 GCA_034687865.1 Kryphioiulus occultus
ATCCATACTATTGGTCTTATTTCTTGCATGCTATCAGACGTTGGAATTCTCTTCCAAAAGACAGCCTTAAGCTTCAATAAATTCAATTTTGCAATGATGGTGGTTGTATCTACCCTAATGCGGCAGTAATTGCCGATTAAATTGGGTCGATGGATTACACCCCCTACCACACGGTATTCAGTTACTGATAGTAGGGTACTGAGTTGAATTGAATATTGTTGTGTTGCAAGACTTATGTCCATACTGTGTTTTTGATTTTATGACATTTCTTTGTAAATACTTGTGTTTTAATTCTGATCATAGATAATTTTGGGAGCTAATAAACTGCTCTTTCATATTTTGCGTGTTTGAAATTTTTCTTCCATGGCAGTTTCCAACAGTTTGACTCCAAATTCGAATGGTACTGGTAAACTTGTTGTGTTGCATGACTTTTGACTTGGGGTTGTACTGTAGTTTTGTCGTTACATGAATGCAGATAATTACCTGTTAAAATATGCTTGTCCAACTAAATTATATTGTATTTTTAAATACTTTATAATTTTACATTATTTTATGTTGTCGGTAACAGCCATGGCAGAAGATATCCTGGCAATGTGATGTCTGATGGCCACATTACCAAACTAGCGACAGCTGTGTGCTTGGAGTTTATATTGAAAATAGAGAAATTCCATATCATGGAATTTTCCTACCAAAATGTCTATTGATTCATCTGAAACCCCATGTCAGACCCTATTATCAGAGCTTTTTGCATGTACATGTATATATTGTAAAGGACATTCTTAACAATAAGATTTTCTCTTCAAAATTAACTTACCTTACAATTTTAAATCTTTCGATTTTTCAGCCATTTCTGTTGACTATACGAACTAGTTGTTATCGAGTTAACTTTTTAGCAGGCAATGGCACAATTAGGGCCAACGTGGCACGTGGCAGGTATTTCTTCAACCAACGTCATTTTTTTTCCAACTTAGCATAGATATTATGTGATAGCTAGAACAAGATAAAGTAAAAAACCCAATAATTTGCTGTATTTACTGACTAGATGATTACACAGGGTGTTCATATAAAAACTTTCCACCTTGATTCTTATAAAACCGGTATGAGATAGATAAATCGTGTTTGGGGAATGTTTATCAACCGTTGATGAAAGCATGTGAAAAATATCTTGAAAATTTGTGAACAACGTCATCTTCATCTCCTCCCATTAATCCCAACTGTAAAATGCAAAATGGCAACCCTTACCTTGTGATAGGCCTACCTTAAATGAAAGCCCATTAAGAATGACAACATCATTTGTTATTACGCTATATTTATAAAAAAAATATATTCATAAATTTGTCAAAAATTACACAAAAAATCCTTATGCAAAAATGTAGAAATTCGTATAGAACCCAGAAACAATTTTTTTTCAAAAGTCTCAAAAAGGACATAAACAAGTCATTCAAAATTAAATTTTTATTTTTGACAACTTGTGAATGTGGGAACTTACAGTACCTGGAGTACTGCACGATAATTGTATTCACTTTTTAGCATGTAATGACACGATGAAGGGTCAAGTTTATAGAAATTTCTTCAGCCAACCAGTCAATGTGATAGCTAGATTAAGATAAAAACAATATTGATTCCACTTTTTTCTTTGCTTTATCTACAGACTCGATGATTATGTAACCTTTATTCAGGTTGATTTTGTGCAAACAAATTTCAAGATGTCATTATACCAAGCAAGACCCTGTGCAAGGTGAACAAAGTGTTCCAAAAAAACATACTTGGATATTCCTGCTTTAAAAAATATTATAACAAACTAATTTCTTTTGCCATCATGTAGAATGAGTCACGAACTAGACCACTATTATTTTTTATATTTCATTAATGCCACCGTTTATATATATAAAAAACATAAAAATAGTGATAACCTTTAATCCCAAAACTAGGGATCCCAAAATTAGCACGAAGTACTTATCGATGCCCATTAAGCTTATAAGTTATCGCTATTTTTATTTAATTATAAATAAACCGTGGTATTATCCACCTATAAAAAGCAATAGTGTATTAGTTCGTGGTTCATTCTACTTGATGGCAAAAGAATTTACTGCTTATAATTTGCTAAAGCAAGAATATCCGAATAAATTTTAGAAAGGTGGGCTGGGACTAAGTATAAAAAAGTATAAAAATTTACAAAAAATTCACGAGGGAAAATGTGAAAATTAGCAAAAACGTATTTTTCAAATGTTTTAATACACTGTATTTCAAAAATATAGTCGTATACATTTATCAAAATACGCAAAAAAATCCATATGCAAAAATGTCCAAATTCGCAAGGAACCCAGAAAAAAATTGTCAAATTGCTCAAATCCATACACAATTGGGCAAGTGGCACGTACACATGTAGGGTCAATTAATTAACAGTGTTGAGAACTATTTTGAAGAATGCTGATACTGAGGAGGGCTAGGGTGGCTGAAAATATCAATTTTGGGATGACATAATAATTGAACGTTTCCTAATGTCCTCCTTTTATTCATTTCAAATCTATTCGTGGGAATATAAATTCCTGTAATAGAGGTTTTGATTATGCTTCACACCTAGGAGAATTAACAAGGTTTCACTAGAAGGCTAGAATTTTACGATAACTTCAAAACAGTGTACGTCACATTTACATGAATTATTTCCATTTTTGATATGTGCAATTAGTTATAAACTATTTATTACAAGAATGATTTATTCTGCATTGCAGGTAATAGTGCATTGTTCTTGAAAAAAATGGATTAAAAGCCATAGTGGCCAAATTGTACTTACATGTACATGCCTTACATGAATTTACATTACCTTACATGCAATGCATGGTATTTATCAACATTCCCATGCTATTTTGTTCGTTCACCTTTTAATCTCTAGGCAAAAGTTTCATTTTTCCTTTGGTGGCCCTGAACGCTTTAGGAAAAATATTGAAAATTGGGAAAATTCATATGTGAATCTTAATACTGTAGTTATAGACATTACCAACACCATGTGATATCATTTAATGTTCTGCAAATATGGTAAAATTAATATTGAACTGTTGATTTAATTCTTTTCAATAAATTCTGTCGGATTTGAAGAGGTTTTTAAGAAATTTGTTTTATAACTTCCTATAAAATTTCTCAATTTATTGCTGTTTTAGCAAAATTTGCAAAAGTGTTTCTGGTAAATTTGAACGATCCACTATTTTCAATATAAATAATATTACGAACGAACCATTAATCATTGCCAATTTTAAATATCAGCTTTAATTTTTAATTGAATAATACATTGCATATCAAGACATGTGAAAGGAAAATAATGTGAAAATCTTATTACAATACTGTATATTGAACACTGCACATTCAAAACAATTAGTGTAATTAAATTACAATAAAAGGAAAACCATTTTTTGATAAATGTATGGCATACATCTATATAGCACCCTTTATTTGTTATATTGCTGCATATTTCTTGCGAAGTAAACTAATATTCATTATGCGTGAACTATTAATTAAACAAATCCCTTATCTTTCCTGCGGCAGTAACAATTCTAACATTTGTGTTATACCGGCGAAATTTGCTGCTTCCATGAGTCTCTTTTCAGTGAAATTAACGAACTTTGTGAAATTTCTTTGAGATATTTCTTGGAAGAAAGTGTGCATGGTTCCAGGACATTAAACTTGTTCAATAACAATTTTAATTAGTATGGAATCGTCCTTTAGATAGGGATGACTTTCTACAACATAATGATGTATGAAATCCTCCACTGAATATTTTGAACTGTTGAATGTACATTCAAAGACACCCGAATCATACCTGATGTCTCTCTTTGGTTGTGCATCAGATTGGTCCATAATAAAGCGAGTGTATTTGCATCTAATTGGGTATGAGTATAAATCATCCCATTCCCCAATCGGAAACACAGGTGATATGAAGATGCCGTATTGCTTATCTGAATCATAGCCTTTAAGGTAAACGTCAACATCCATACGATACCCTTGGGCACTATAGTGTAGAAGGATTCACTGGTCAGGAATCGCCTGATACGATCCGTTGCATCTTGCTTTCTCTTCTTATAATTATCTATCCTCAATAGTAGGGTGCCGTCCATCGATGATACCCTCCTGAACAGCATGGCAATGGGTTCCAAGACAATCCGAATTAAGATGGTGTCATTGATCACATACTTTTTGTTATCCAGCAAACTAGCTGGAAAAAAAAGCCGGTACCAAAAACTATCATTCGTCATCTCTTTGGCAGAATTTTGTCCAAAACGAGGTTGATCCAGCAACACAATATCCTGTTTTGCTTCACCAATGCTTTCATCGACTAAGATGTATTTCCTTGAATGTAGGAATTTCAGAGTACAATTTGATATGTCACTGGTACATTTCAGATGGATTTGTATGTCACTCCTGCAAATCTTAGAATCGAAATCCTTGATTAAATTTGCCACGAATTTCAGTCCATGTGAATGGATGGAAAATTCCTCACTTGCAGAAAAACATGCATTGTTTTTGCACCTGTACAATTTCCGTTTAATCCCACTTACTGTCCAGTTGTACGTGGTGTCCAGAGAATCGCCTAAGATGTAAGCTACAGAAAAGTATATTTTAGTAAGACGTCTTAAGGCTACATAGTGGATATAGTATCTCCATAAATAATATAAGGCAAACGGGATGGGGGCGCCCATGTAGACTAGTATAAACGCCATTCTGTAACACTTTTCAGATGTTCTCTGCTGCTTACCTGACTTGAGATGGCGCCCCCAAAGTTGTAACACAGGGGAATTATTCTATGCCAAATGTCACAAGCCTTTTGTAAAGGTATAATTGCTTAATGTTGTTACTGGTGTGGGGCTCCATCTTACCTGTTTCTCTTGGCAGCGTTTCTTGAATCACATTTATTTTTGAATTCAGCGTCTTCGTAACTTTTTCCTGATTCTGCAAGATCTGTGTGCTCTTCATCTCAATTAGATCCAATCGAGACTGAAATTCCTGTGCCAGGGTCGTCAATTGTTTGGTGGTTGCCACGCAAGCATTGACTTTATTATGAATCAAATGACTTTCAACAACAATTCCATGAAAGACTTTCTTCATTTCAGTAACTTCTTCTCTAGTTATGAGCTTTGTATTTTCCTCCTTCATTTTAACAAAATCTTCTTCATGTTTCTTGGTGGCTGTAACTTCTGTTTTATTAAAATCGTACTATAATCTCCGTCTGGTTCAACCTTTTCGAAGTCATTTTAACCAACTTCCAGCCTTTCTGTAATGCTGAAATTTGGTAGTGCTGAATCTCATTGTACATTTGATTAGCGTTTTTTATTCACTTTTTCAGTTTACAATAATATTCTGTGTTTTGCGGTACTGACACTAACAGTGTGAGTGAATTAACGTTCATGGCAGTCTGTGCAAACCCACTGATGCCAGACTGAATACAGATGCCACAGAAATTTCCAAGATGTACCTGGTTGAGATGTTACCCTCGTCCTCTGTTCTGCATTCCCATTCCTAAGCTGTTGAGCGAATCGTAGAGAGCTGTTCTTGAAGCTAGGACAGCAGCTGCAAGACTTGACCTCTCTGGTTACTGTCTTCTTTGTGGCTTTCAATAATTCTTCCAGCTCCATAGGTGGAAACTTATTATCCAAGAAATTATTAATGGAATACTTGCTGTTGTTCTCATCCAGCCTCTTGACGAACATATCCAGAGGCTCTGCTCTGGCTAACGAAGCACAATCTGGTTGATCAGCATGAACGCAGCCATAGACAACTTGATCGGGTCCGCTCCTATCCAGTTCTTTTCCTATGTAAATTGCATAGCCTGCATACGAAGGAGGGACAAAATTAAAATGAACCTCATGCGTAGATTAATGCCTTTGAAATGTGGTCCGCGAAAGTCATGAAAATATTGGCATTTTGTCCATTAAGTCAGGGAAAGTCAGGAAAAACATTCAAAAAATTCTGAAATTCAATTGTTTGACTTTATCGAATGCCCCTCAATAGACAAACAGAAAGGTCACTTTTCTGAAGCACATTTGCTCCATTGAGTGTACTGTTTTATGCCTAACTTGGTTTGTCCTTCTTTGGCGGAACAAACTTACTGCTATATGTGCATGTACTTGTTGGTTAGGTGTGCTATATGTATATCGATTTCAATATGAATGTACATGAATGGTCTTAGACATGGTCATGAAAAATGCCTATACGGTTATACAGTGTGTATGGTATTCTATCTACAGCCTTGGCCAAAAGTATGGAGCATACCCTAAGATTCACCTTTTATGCATAATATTTGCAAAAATGCTCTTGTTCATGCCCGAGAAAGAATTGTTGAAGTTGCACAAAAAAATATAGTTAATTTTAGTGTTGCTAATAAAGTTAATTTTCATTAATTGTGGCATTTTTTTATTTGATAATCAGGGAAATTGATCAGATTTGGCCAGGGAAAGTCAGGGAAATTGAGTTGTAAATTTTGGTATGAACCCTGCGTTTCATCTTCAAATCCCATATATGCCCTACCCTAAAAATAAAAGTTCCAGGTGTTTGATTTACCTTCAATCATTTTAATTCCTGCATGGTATCTGATGATATCTCCTTCTACCAGGTGAAGTCGCATCCCTGAGGCAGACTCAAAGGCCAAACCGATTCCCAAGTGCCTCCTGAAGTGAATTCTGTATCTCATCTGTTCGGCAAACAACTTGCAGTTGTTCAGAAACAAGTTGTAACTCCCGTAGCCCTTGCTATCAATCACGCTGTAAGGGTTCACGGACAGACCAAAGCCGAACTCTTCCCCTGTCTTGGGCTTGTACTTTTTGTCAAGCGAATTGTTGATACGAAACCTGCAACCTTTTGTGATATCTGAGATCTTGTGAAGTTTGATCGGACCTTTCTCTACCACATTACACCCGGAGCGATGGAATAACCTGCCTGATTCAAAGAAGTGGTAAATTGCCCAATGGCTGTACAACCCTCTGTCGAATTCAACAAGGTCCCCATTTCTTAGCAGCCAATGGATAGTCTCCAAGTCTTTCTCTTCAAACCATGGGCTACAATGGGGTGGACCAAACCACCAACTGAGCAACCACCCATGGTCTCCACTGAGTCGCTTGTCCAGAGACTCCTTTGGGTATCTGGCACGTTCTGTGAAATGCCTACTGTTGTTGGTCCAATATTTGTACTTGCCAAAGACCTCTTCCCCTCCCTCGACGGCCCCAAGAGCATAGATCACTATGTCTTCGACTGCTTTGGGACTAGAAACCTTGTCTCTGGCATTGTTGATGCGGACTTTGAACGCTGTATAAAGCTGAGGTGAGGCTATTTTGGCTTGTGCAGACAACTTCCTCAAATCAACTTCACAGTACTGAGAAAGACAGTCGGATATTTCACAAGTTTGTTTAGAACTGGCAGGAGAAGCCAAACTGGAAGCATCACAGCGGCATAAAATCTGCACCGGATTTCGGGGAAGAACTAAGCTTTGATGTTTGGCATTTTCCACACAAATAGCATATTCTGTCCCACGATCGACTTTAAATTCGACGATGTCACCTTGTTTTAACACCAAGCAAAATTCTGTGTACTGAGCATCTGACAAAATGTCATACCAATTGGAGCAGAAGCTGCGGGCTTCTCTGAAAAAGACGAAAACAAACAAGTCTGGATCCCAGTTAAATTAGTTACCTAAAATGATCAAAGATATGCTGTTTGGTTGGCTAGAGGGTAAAATTAAAATTGTGAAAAATTCGATATTTTACAATTCAGTAAAGCTTCGATTATCCGCCAGGTGTGGCGGTTTTCGAATTGTCGGATAATAGATTACATACATAAGTACGTGTACACACAGGGTGTTTTTTTAAAAAAAAAATCCACCTTGTTATTATAAAAACGGTATAAGATAGAGAAATTGTGTTTTAGTTAATGTTTATCAACCGTAGGGGGAACCATTTGTAAAACATTCGCAAGACGGAAGTGACCCACCCCCTGACCCATATATTGACCCCAAATTTAAAATGGCGACCCAAACCTTGCGATAGCTCAAATGAAAGTCTATTAGAAATGATGAATTTTGGTGAAAACGAAATTGAAATCGGGCCACACAATCAGTCGCTACGTCCAAAAATGTGATTCGGACGAAATCAGATTTCGTATGACATTTCTCCGTCTAATAGTGAATTATGAAACAAAGACCAAAAAAAACACATTTTTGGGCGTAGCGACTAATTGGATGGTCTGATTTCAATTTCGTTTTCGCCAATATTCGTCATTTTTAATGGACATTTATTTAAGAGAGTGAAGGAGTTAAATTCCTCATGTTATCGTCATGTTATCCTCATGTTACATTTTATTTCATACTACGTTTTTTAAAACACGCAAATCAATAAAAAATTAACTTACCAGTTATTCAGCAGACTTTACTTGAGTGCATGATTGACAGAAATATCAGCAATTTATGCTGATAAATTTTTTATTCGCGATTTACTTCGTTCTGAATTGAATTACACTTTCCAGCTGTCCTTCTTTTCTCGTCGTAACCATGGCAACGGCTCGTTCGATTTATTGGTTTCCTGGCGATTGTAAGTGAAATCTGAACGAAGTAAATCGCGAATAAAAAACTTATCTGCAGATATAGACAATAGTTCTATCAATCTGATACTAAAGTACCTACTGCTGAATAACTGGTAAGATAATCTTTCATTCTTTTACGTGTTTTAAAAAACATAGTATAAAGGAAAATTTTTGCTGTGAGAATCTAACTTTCCCCTGCCCCGGGCTATTGAATTGGTTGCCATTTGAATTTATTAAGTTGGGGTAAGTAGGGGTAAGGGGGTGGGTCGCGTGTGTTTTACAAATGGTTCCCCCTACGGTTTAGAAACATTCCCCCAAACTCGATTACTCTTTCTCATACCGTTTTATAATAATCAAGGATATAATATACATGTACATACCTGTATTTATTTTTTAAAACGTCTGTCAGTTTCTGTTGTTCTAGAATCTAAAACTTCTTGAGTGCTCAAATAGCAGGCATGTGGCAAGTGTGAAAAATGTGAAAAATTGGGTAAAAATGACAAGTTATGAGAAAAATTCATGTTTGGTCGATTGTTCTTTTTTAAATTCTTTTACTGCGTTCTCTTAGATATTAATATTTTCACCCATATTTACACCCATAAAAGCAAGCTGAAATCCACCATTTGTGGACTAGTTTTTGTAAAAAAAAATGCCTATGGCGATCTCAAAAGTAGGTGTGTCTTGGTCCATACTGTGAAAACTGCTGTTAGAGCTCTTGAAGATGCTTATATTTTGTTCAGAGATATTGAGTAAACATGTGAAGAAATGTGAAAAATCCAGATAATTGCATGTGAAAAATGTGAAAATTTTCAGATACATGGTTGTGCAATTATGTAAAAAACTATACCAATTGCCCACATGCCTGTCAGACAGTTATGGTAACTGTTCTGTGCTAGTACACTCCATAAAATTTTACTCTTGTGAGTGAAAATACTTCGTTTTCTTTTCAAAAAATAATTTTCGGTGGCTGACGGTTAAACGAGTGTCGGATAATCGAAGTTTCACTTTGCATGCATGTACATGTATATTTTGAAACATTAATGAAAGTGTAATTATCGACCTTGTTGTGAAAACATTGATTATTTCACCTTGTTAACTTCACTTTCTGAAACTGGAGTGACCAGCAAATGCAGATATAGCTCAGTACCACGGCCAGTGGGAAGTAAATGTCCATTAGCCCAAGTACATGTAATGACGTCACTATGCTCATCAGGATGATCGTTCGATGTCTGACCAATGCCATTGCCAAGCTTTGAGGGTGGAGACTCCAAATTCAGCTAATTTATGTGGTTACAGTTGAGCTATTTAATAAAAAACTGATGATTAATATTAGAAATATGTTAATATTTAGAAAAATATCTATATACTTATTTGGCAATTGCGTGTGTTCGTAGACTGTAGGCTCAGAAACTTTAATTTTATCAGATTATTAATATTTACGAAATTTTGACACATCTTTTGAATTGTGTCAAAATGTTCAATTGTTATCTAATAACTCTTATTTGAATCTAGCTAACATTACTTATTTTAATCTATCAAATCAAATTCTGTACTTACATTTCACTGGGTGTTCGTTAAAAGTAGTTATGAACATGACTGATGTAGTGAATAGCGACTCACTACAATATAAAAAAGGAAAATAGGTGTGGTATTAATTAGATATCAAACGATAAATCAGAATAGCCTACCTTGCATTATCAAACAAATCATTGTCAATGCAAGTGCCTGTAACTGAAAAATCAACGATTCCCACAAACAATAAAATGTCTTTTTCTGTTGATTAAAAGCTGATAAAATAGCTAGGTTGTTAGGGATTTCGTTACCATTTATGGAATGCATTGTATTCAACTTTCAGGAGCATTTTCATTTATTTCATACAGGTACATGTACGTTTTACATGCAGGTGCACAAAAAATTAAAGTAGCCTATTTTTAGAGCAGTTCATTTATATTCAAGAAGTGAAGTTCAAAATGCTATCATTGTTGTTCTTTTACGAAAAGTTCTCCAAAATCAACTTTTTTTATTTCTTAAGAATTTGCTAAGCTTTCTTGGCAATTTTGCCATACCATCAGTATGTGTACCGGTAGTATTTTTTGACAGTTTTGGTAATTTACACTGTATTTGTAAAATGGCAGTCTTTCAGTAGGGAATTTCATCAGTTATAAGTAAGCAGCCAAAAAATTTAATCATCCATGATTTTACATGTTGAGATACAGAGTAAATCACTAATGTCCTAGTCCAAGTGCTCAACATACAATATACAGAGGTGCAGGTGGTCAACATGTAGATGTCACCTTCCATTGAGTTTATGTAGTGGCCGTCCGGTCAGTTAAAATGTGGTCAACATAGGGAGATGGTCAACTTTGCAGGTTTTGTTGAATTCAATTAAAACGCAGTGTCTTTCAACCAATAATGACAGAAAAATGCGCCAACATTGTTATTGCCTTTGCGGTTTCAACTTGTCATCTTGTCAGTGACTTTTGAATTGAAGGAAATCTTCGTAATTTCAAGTATTAAATTATTTCAACAACAACTTTAATACACATAAGTAGGCCTAGGAAATCATCCTTTAAATAGAGCTAGGGTCACAGAAATATCTTTTAGACATGGAAGTACAAAAAATGGACCAATTTCAGTAGACAGTTAGAGAAATTTCGTACGGAAAGTTACCTTTTGACGTAATTTCCTGGGCCAAAAATGTGTTTTCGGCGAAATGTTAGAAAATTACACATTTCGTACGAAATCTACGCCATGATTTCGTACGAAATGTGTACTCACACGAAATAGTCGAAGAGAAAAGGTGCGCATGCGTAAAAAAAATTATGATCACCGCAATGGGGACTTTCGTAAAATAAATCCCTATTGATGGTTACTCTTTGCCAATAGGGACTAATAGGGATATAGCAGAACTATATATATGTCACATATCTTTATTAGTGATTTGGGGTTTTTTCGTACGAAATTTCCCTAACTGATTTTACGAAATACGAAAAAGTGCATGTACATGTATTTACGAAATGTGATTTCGTTTTCGTATTTATTTTATTTCGTACGAAATTTCTTTAACTGTCTAGTGTTACTTCGCAGATCCATCTTGTAGTTTAATTAAAATCTTCCTGGTTTCAGGTCACTATACTGTTTCAACAACAACTTTAATTAAAAGCGAATCGTCCTTTAAGTAGGGAGACTTTTCAGCATCTTTGTGAGATACAAAATCGTCGAAATCATAAACACCGGGATATTCCTCATATTTGCAGACACCTGATTTGTAGCTTATGTCTCTCTTCGTTGGGGCATCAGACTGGTCCATCAGAACATACTCATGTTTGCATTTTATTGGTAATGAGTGCAAGTCATCCCATTCCCCAATACGAAAAATTGGGCGAAGGGAGATGCCCTTTCCTCGGTAATGGGCCAAGCCATATAAGTATATGTGAACATCCATTCGAAACCCTCCGACACTGGTGTAGAAGGATTCACTGAAGGACCGTCTCCTGATTCCCTCAATTTCTTCTAACTTTCTCTTCCTATAATTGTCAATCCTCAACAGAAGTGTGCCATCCATTGATACGACACTCTTGAACATCACTGCAATGGGCTCTAAGATGATGCGAATCAAGATCTTGTCATTCTTCACGTACCTATCGTTATCGTGCAAGAAGCGAGTTTGAAAGCAATGAAGGACCCAAAAATGCTGCTGTGTCATTGCTTCAGTAGTATTTTGTCGAAAAAATGGCTGATCAAGCGTCACGATATCCTGTTTTCTTTCACCATGGCTTTGATCGACTAAGACATACTTTCTTGAATGCACGAATGGTCGAGAACTGGCTGAGGATTCACTAGCGAAGTACAGGAACATAAACATGTGACTTTCGTCGTGATCTTTCCATAACTTTGCCCTGAATTTCACTCCATGTGAGGGGATGGAAAACTCCTCGCTTTCAGCAAAAATTGATCGCCCCTTCCTCCAATTTCTCATCTTTGCACGGACCCCGCTTAGGGTCCAGAGGAACGTGGTGTCCAGAGATTCACGTGAGTTGTATTCTGTGAAACAAATATTTTGAAGTTATAATGTGTGTTCAGTGCAATGTGTTCATGTACTATTCAGGATTGATGGGCAGCATTAAATCTTTTAAAATGGTGAGTTTGAGAGCCTGATAGGGTGTCTATAAATGATTGCAGCTGTTTCGTTCATTTTTGTGACTGTATTATTAGAGATATGGTGATTCTATGGAATTTTCCAGCAGTGAAATGTTACCACCTACCACCGCTAGAGGGCGTGTGCTTAATATCATAAAACTGGTTAAAACTCGATCACCATATCTCTAATGACGTGGCCGCAAAAAATTAATCAAACCGCTGCAACGCCTTTGTTCAAAGCGACAGGTACGTGCTATACGTGCAGAATGAAAGTTACGGAATTGATTCAATTCAGGTCAATGCAGAATTAGTAGGGATGAAGATATCGAGAACAAATACAGATGTCCAATAAAATTTGGAGAGTTTTTCTTTTTATTTGCACATTAACTGTGATCATACGTTGAATACAAAATGCACAGTGATTCTGCGTTAATTAATAGACATCATGTATAAATAATCTGTTAAACTAATTTAAAACCACTTATTAGAACGTTTCCTGATGAACTTCGGTATAATCTCTGCGCCAAATGTGCACAATATTTGGATTAATTAATGTAGCTTTCTAACATACAAGAATGATACGTGTCCTACCTATAAAAATGTATCATTTTTTTCTTTCTTGCGGTTTTTTTGTGTTTAAAGTAAGCTGACCTAACCGGTCCTTACTTAAACTAACAATGTGTAATGCCAGATTTAGCTGCCCCAGACCGCCAGGCAATCACTACAAGCTTACGAGACGTTAGGAAAAGCTCACTTTCAGTCTTTCATTACTGTCTATTCTGTATCAGAGACTATACCGAAGTACACCCATATTTTCTAATGGCTATAAATTAGCTTTGTGAATTTAATTAATATTCGAAGAAAACAACTTGTACGATAAATCGCATTATCCATTATTTGTAATGCTATTCGAATAATTTCTTCCAGGGCGTGACAATCTTTCTTGAAAGTTCTGTTAAGTTTCTGTGAAGTTAAAATCATTTGGAATCTTGCGGTATTTTTAAAATGTTTTTGTTAAGTTCATTTTTATCCAAAAATATAAAGATTTCCCCATTTCTTAATTTGAAAATTTCGTTTTTGGGTAAACAATTACGTTTATTTGATATTCCTTTGCATTTCCACTTATGCAAATAATCAAATTATAGAAGTAACTTATATAAAATCCCAAAAGTAGCCTATTTATGATCGTTGTGAAGTCTGTTTGCAATGGGCCCTTTTTACAATATCTCCCAGAATGCAACATTGTCGAACAAAATTGTCGGGCTCCATTTTTATACAGGGTGAGGCAAAAAAATGTTAACATTAAATGGGTGTTTAATCACTTTGGTTACAGGGTTTCAATGGGTTTCAAGGGTTTCAAGGCCCTCTTGGCCATTTCGGCAGTGGGTGCCAAATTGAAACCCTGTAACCAAATCCCTGCCTTGTAATTTAAAGTGATTAAACACCAATTTAATATTAACATCTTTTTGCCTCTCCCAGTATATTAAAACGTGGTAATACTATTTAAATACTCTCTAAAGGTGGAGTTTATAATGATTTCTTGCGTATTGTTTTTAAAACTATCTTACCTTGCGCTCTTAACCGTGTTTCTTGAATTTTCTTTGTTTTTGAAGAATTCAAGATTTGCATGATTTTCGCTTGCATATCTTTGTGTTGCATATCAATCCGATCAGACAAGTATAGCCAGTCTTTCGTCACCGTCGTCATCTGCCTTACATTTTCATCCTTCATTTTGGCTATTTCTATTTCATGCTTCTTGGTAGCATCTTTTAGTTGCTTATTTTCTGTCAGCAGGTCTAGTACCACCATCTTTATTTCTTGAATATTAGCATTGATCTGAAACGAGAATTAAAATTGAACTCAACTTTATCCATTTTCAGATTACTAAATTCAGGCTGTCAAGTGATTCCTATATTTCCTATATTTTGAGGTAGTCCTATATGGTCCTATATTTTACAATCATTCCTATATATCCCAATGTTTTACTCCTACTATATTTTCTTCCTATATTTTACTGCAAACTACTGTGACAAAGAAACATATAGCAGATACTAGCTAAAATTCATCATCTGAGATCTGAGTTTTCAAAATGTTAAATCTATCATTTCTGGTTTAGTTTAAAAAATTGCATATACATGTATACATTGTATGCGACATTCTGTTGATTATTAATATTTCTAAGAATTTCTTAAAAATGCACAATGACTAGTTTAAAAAAACTCCGCCTTCGGCATTCTCTTAAATATTAGTATTTACATGCACATTTTTTTAAAGAAAATAAATCTGAAATCCATTATTTGTGGCCTAATTTTTTTTAAAAAATACCTTTTTTATAATTGCCATTGGCAGTCTCTTGAATATTAATATTTCTAATGTTAATATTAAATGTTAATATGTTAATAATGCATATGTTAGTACTGTTAATATTAACAATAATTTTTGTAAAAAGTGCTCCGTATTCTTCGTTTATTTTTTCCTTTTTCTTATAATCTTCCTATATTTTTTTTCTCATTTTTTTCTATATCTCCTGAATTATTCCATCTCCGTGCTGTTTAACAGTATGTTACTTGCAAATGACGTACTTGTTCCAATGCTTCTTCTTGTGGCTCAGCCTTATAGACTTTGGGCAAAAGCTTTTTTGGTGAGAATCTGCAGTCTTTTATATGGCTCTGTAGAAAAATCACGATTATTAATTAGTTATTTTCATTGTTAAATTAGCTTTCTTATTCAAAGGCAAGAATAGTTCTTTGGTTGTATTGGACTTGTCAGCATTTCTGGGTTGCTAAGATAAGATTAAGGTATTGATAATTTCAATGATGCATTTCACTGAGCTTTAGGGCTTGTCGAAATAAGCAAATTTAGCTGTGTGTTTTCATATAAAGAATATCACAGTGGAATATCGTAGATCGATGCTTTGAAGTAAAGTTGATTATTTCGGTATGACAATATTCCCCCTAAATGAGTACCCACATGCAATGGTAATGCATTATAAGACATGCATTGGAAAATACATTTTAAAATGTCTGTAGATTGAGACATATTTAGTTTCAAACTGCATTGACAAATATATTTGAAAATGCGTTTGTAATACATTACTGAATTCATATCGCAAAGTATTATGTTTGTTGGAGAAGTTGTGTAATGCATAATGCAATGTAAGCTTAGTTCGTCTGCACTGAAGAATGCATTTTTCAATTTATATTCCATGCATTGTGAAATGTCAAAAGCCTTGCTATATTTCATAACTTCATGGTTTAAAAAATCCCAATTCTGAATTAAAAAATATCTAAAATATTCAGTAAATAAAGTAGAACTGGCAATGAAATACTTTAAAATTCAAAAATAAATCAATGTCATTCGATTCAATGCAGCATACATATCTTTTTTAAGTATGCACTTTCAAACACACTGTTATATACACAAGTATATTTCATAATGCGTTGTAAAATTCATTAGTGAAATGCATTTTTGTTTACATTACCAAATGTATTTCGTGTTGCGATATAACCGACCTATGCATTTGCAATATATTTTCCAATTCGCAGTGCATTTCACAATGCATTTGAAATGCATTTCCAATCCATGTGGGTAAGTGAATAGGACAAGATTATTTGTTGAAGAAATGAGAAAATTACCAAGAATTCCCCCAAATCAACGATCGCCTGACATCCATTTTTTTTGAATTCACAAGTAACCTTCAACTTGAATACTGCTTTCTCGAACTTAGCGTCTTTCGTGCTCTGTAAGATATAGAGAATGAAAAACAAGAAGGGAATAAGGGTACTTTTCCACCCATTTCTGGTGTATGTCACCTCTGTAATGACAGTGTTGCAAACTGGACAAGGCTTTTGGTAATATGCACTGTAACAACCATTGCAGAAGGCATCTTGACAGTTGGCAATGCGATGTCTTATGGCCACATTCTTGCACTTACAACAGCTGTAAACTTTCACTTTATATCGTCCGTCGACAAATTCCAAGTCCAGCACTTTGTTTACCAAGATGGCCTTTGATTCATCTGAAACCACAAATATTCACTAACAGAGGATGCTAAATACGTACGTCATACAACTTTAGGGTACACGTACTCATCAATGGCAGTTTGTCATTGAAATCAACTTACCAGAAATTATAAAAGCTTTTGATTTTTCAGCCATTTCTGAACAAATCCCAATGTTACTGGTTTCACTTTCAAGCATGCAATGGCACGACGAAGAATCAGTGTCAGGAATTTATTCAACCAATATGACATCATTATTATCAGGGATATTAATATAAGATAAAGTAAATAATTACTTCTAATGAATTTGGCAGTATCTTCTCACTGATGCATGTCAACTCTGTAGATGACAAGCATCGCATACTGTAATCGTTATCAGCTGGGTCCTAACGAATCTGATAACGTGAAGAGTAGATAATTCAGAGAAAATGACGGAAATATTATTTAAGTAACTATAGAAATATCCAGTGTATCAATCGCATATCTAGCACTGGTGATCAGATCGTTGATACAGTACCCTGTTGCTGCAGTAGGCTACACATATGTAAAAAATATAGTTATCAGAACATCTGTAATACTATCGCGAAAGTCAAGAAAACATATCAGGAAAAATAATCCACCTTTGGAACATTGAGCCTATTCCTATCATGACTATTGATTTAAATTTTTCATGCCATAGATGTTGGAATTTTACTCCAGATAATAGAGGAATTTTAATTTCGAATGATCATGGTATTTAATTTATTTACTGAACAGTAGTGTATGCTGAGTTGAATTGGATGTTAAATATTATAAAGAGTTCTTATTTAATAAATTTATAAAATAAAAGTCAGGAAGATTCAATAAAAAATTCGATTTGTGCAATTTGGAAATTTATTAGCCAAATACAATAGCAGTGGTTGTGGGGACGTTTAAGTATTATGTCATCATCAAGGGGAGGAGGGTGACCAAATGATCATTCATCATTGCGGTTTTATAAAATACTGGGATAAAATCCATCATTTGTGTTTCAGTTTTGCAAAAAAGTTCGTCTTCAGCATTTTTTTTTTCATATAAAAATTATATTTCTGATAGAAATAAAAATCATCAGTCCTTATATAATTTCTGAAAAAAAAATTAACTCAAGTCAAAATTGTTTCGGTCAGTGAAACATTGCGTCATGTTTTTGTTGGTTTTGGGGGGTGGGGTGTGAGTTAATTGGAACTGCTGACTTGATGGTATCTGAAAATCCCACAAATATGATGATCATACTTGAACGTCCCCTATGTTTGGAAAAAAATTATCGCGTGTATCGTCAGTAATTTGTATGTTTGTTTTCATTAAAAAATAAAAAAACAATGATCCATATCGAGGTTCGCACCATGTCCTCGCCAATTATAAATAAATTTACATGTGTAGTCGTAAATCAAGAAAAATTCATTTTCTTTATTATTGGCACAATATAGATTTTTATTTAAAAAATAATGATTAATATTGTGGTTTGAACAATGTCCTCGCTGATCATCAATAAATTCACAAGTGTAGTCTTAAATACAAATAAATTCATTTTCTCTATTATTGACACAATATCAAATACAAATATCCAGTTAGAATTTGACTCAAAATTTTTTATTTCAAATTCTTTTTTTATTTTTATTTAAAAAATAATTACCTCAATCGGGGTTTGAACCATGTCCTCGCCAGTCATCAATAAATTTACATATGTTGTCGTAAATCAAGAAAAATTCATTTTCTCTATTATTGACACAATATCAAATTCAGATAGTTAGAATTTGTCTCAAAAAAAGTTGTCTCTATTATTGAAAACAATATCAAATACAGATAACTAGTTAGAATTTTATCAAAAAAAATGTTATTTTTATTTAAAAAAAAAAAAATTATCCAACTTCAACCATGTCCTCGCTGATCATCAATAACTTTACATGTGTAGTCTTAAATCAAGAAAAATTGATTTTCTCTATTATAGACACTACCATATACAGATAACTAGTTAAAATTTTATTCAAAGCAAGTAGGCCAACCCAAAGTGATCTAAACTTCGTGAAATTTAACTTTTCAGACAATTTACTGCTAACATCGTATGGCTGATGAGTGAAACAGCCCCATGTTGCCAGTGCCACCTTGCGCGATTTTACCAAATAGTCGATTTTACGGTGTACAAAAAGGAAAAGGACAGTGAAACACATTAGATCTCATTGGCTCATTTTGGAGCCCTCCGTTGGAAAGGAGAAAACTAATCAAATTAAATATGGACGCCAACTTGCCCAACCAACGTAAACATTCTTTTCTGCTGATGCCATGATGGTAAGTGGAAATTGTGTTTTTAAATTCATTTCAATGGCTAAAAGCGACGAAATCGTCAGTGAGACAAAACAAGTGATATCGGTCAGACAGCCTTGTCAAAATACTGAAGTAAACAATTTGTTTAGCGTTGGTCATAGATATCGAATAGCGAAGATGGATATGGCCAAAATGGAATGCTCCAAGATGACCCCAGGTAAGCAACGGATCAGCGTTGTGTGGAAATACTTCAAGATGGACAGCGAAGACCGGAGTAAAGTGGTGTGCCAGATATGCGGGGAGCAGCTAAAGTTCAGTGGCAGCACCACCTCCATGAAATACCACCTGAATCGCCACTCGTCCCTCATCTCCATGAACATAGACCTTCCTCCCAGCAAGTCCAAACATTCCACCAAATCAGGTTTCAAAACTTCGCAGCAAGATTGCACCAGTTCAGCTAATAGTCGACAGGACGCAGTGACCGCCAACCTGGTGAACATGTGCTTGATGGACTTGATTCCCTCTACCGTGGTGGATGGACAGGGGTTCCGGCAATTCCTCCACTTCATGGAGCCGAACTATGCGGTTCCGTCTCCTCAGGTAAGATATTGTGGAGTATAATGTAATTTGCATTTGAGAGTAGGCTATACAGGAAACCCTTTAATATCGCTGTGGACTCGTAATCCAATTGAAATTGAAAGCCGATGCAATTTCCACATCTACCATACATGTACGGAGGACTGTGGCTTTGGTAGTGCAAGACCTATTTAATAACGCCCAACTGCAGGATGGTCACGAGGACTTTACGGTTGGGGGTATAAATACGGTAAACCTCGGTTATCCGACAAGTATGGAAGGGATCAGAGCATTGTCGGTTAATTGAAACTCCATAGCAAGGTTCATGCCGTCAGGGAAAGTCAGGGAAATGTGGACATTTTGCCAAAAAAATCAGGGAAAGTCAGGTGGAAGTATGGAAAACTTTCAAAAATGTTTGAATTTCAATTCATTTTTGTGAAAAACACCATATAAATTACACCGACAATTTGTTATTTCAAGTAGTTTTTCAAAAAATTTGCCTACGGCGTTCTTTTTGAAAGAAACGAGCTAAAATCCATCGTAGAAATATGTTCAAATTAAGGGACAATTTCTTGGGTTGATCAAGGAAACAGTTTGTGAAGTGCTGATATACATGTATTTTACTGCAAATTGCCGTGGCAAAGAAATATATAGCAGGTACTGTCTAAAATTTATCATTTAAAATCTGATTTTTCTAAAAACTTCGTCTGCTTATATTAAATCTGTTATTTCTGGTCAATTTTTTTTTAAAAAAAAGTCCTACAGTATTCTCTTGAATAGTAATATTTCTAAGAATGCCTTCAAAATTGCATAAGGACTACATTTTTTTTACAAATTTCGCCTGTGGCGCTCTCTTAAATGTTTATTTGCAGGCATTGTTCTCATGTTACTATTAACACCCATATATTTTTTTAGAATGTTTTTATGGTCTAGTTTTTGTGAAAATTTTCCCTACGGCGTTCTCAATTTTAAAATAGCCTATTCGTGGGGTCGCGGCGAATGAAAATGCGCAATTTTGTTAAAATATTAGATGAAAATTGTGAAACAAATCAGATATAAGCTTACATGTATGTACGTAAAAAAAAATTAAAAATATTAGATATAAATACTGGAATTAGCAATGTGTGGAACATAAAGTTAGTTTTACTTACATGTTATATTTTTTATTTGATGAGTCGGTGAAATTTATCAGATTTGGTCAGGGAAAGTCAGGGAAATTGAGTTGAAAATTTTCGAATGAACCCTGCATATCAAATATCCGATTAGCTAAATCATAAATTTGGCCATTCTAGATAACGAAAATGATTTGATGGTTTGATAATATTTGACAATGAAGAGTCGCTGAATATTATTTTGGTCGATTTATCCCTGGAAAGTGACAATTCTCAGAAATTTTGCTCTGATTCGTCCTTAGAGGGGCTGCATGTTAATCAGGGTTGTACTGTGTACCCATTCTCCACTGCAACATCCAATCTAGATCGATGCCAAATCTGGATTGGATATTGTAGTGGAGACGCTCTCAGTGTGGTTGAAACCGCTTTATGGCTTGGCTGGGTCATACACGAGCATGACGTCATAAAAAGCAAGTTCTTCTATCTTTTCAATCCAAACAAAGTTCAGGGATAAACGTATTGTGCATACGTCGACTTTTTCTCCGAACTTCAAGATTGGATGTTCTGAGGTCCTCTGCAATTCTTGGCCATGAAAAGCCCCTGCAGTTGAACTCGGTGTTCCTATACCCTTGCTGTTACATCGCCACTGTTAATGTTGCATGCGTGACAGGTTGCGATGGCTTGTGACATTGTGGTTACCCTACCAATTGCACAATTGCAAGAACAAGTATCCACACCTGTATTTGAACATAGTGCATGGGTCTGTTGATTAAGTTATGTAAGATGCCTAAGATCGAAACCTGACATGGATTTCCTCTCATCCAACGGATAACGTATTAGGATTTATTTTTTTATTTTTTGGAGTTTATTGATATTTTAAGAAGGGTGGGTGAAATAATGGTGTTATAAGCCTACCTAGGATACAGTGGAAATGGACTGACACAGAGGAGAATCAGATAATACAGTATCTACTGAATACAGTAGCATCAGGAAAGCCACTTGAGGTAGAAATGCATATTGCACATCGTCGAGTATCATCCACTCAGTAAGACAGACGAATGCGATTTTGTCATTTCTTTTGAGAAACCGACTGCGGAAGTATATTATCAAAAACTGCTTCATTGGCGAAATTTTAGCGATTGCACGGTCAGCCAGTTGAAAGGCAAGGTGAAGCACTTAATAAAGTCCTACACTAACGTGATGTTATGTCGAAGTCTCGCTGGGCAGGACGTGCGAGAGGTCGATGGCTAGGAGGCATTCAGAAGTTCGTATGCTTGTGACCGCCTTTTACTTCTAGCTAATTTAGCAGTAAAGGCACATAGCACGCACATGTGTAGGTAGATATTAACTTTCCAAATGCATATACTATATCTGCATAATGATACAGATTTTGCATATGAAATGCAACTAATAGGCACCCCTGTATTCATGTAGGGATAACTCTTCAAAAGTGTCCGAAATTTGAACAACTTAGAGAGAAATTTGGCAGCAAGTTCAGCGGTCAACAATTGCTGACGTTTTCTATCGACTCGCCATCAGAACCCATCTTAACGGACGAAGTCATATTACCGGATTTAGACTCTCAAGACATCGATGAGCTGTACACCAGCTCGAGTTCTAATTCATGAACTGCGACATCTCCGGGTGCTTCGTGTGCAAGTACGGGGGGATGTGTCACCTCGGAGATTTGGAATTGTTGGCAGATGCCATTAGCCAAAAAACTGCATTTGATAATTGAAGGCTTGACTTCGATGTCATGAGACTTGATTTTGAAAAGCAGAAGTGGAACTCGGAAGTGAGATTGAAAAAGCTCGAAAACTGGACCTGGAGGAGAAGCGTATCGAAAACAGATATTTGCTCTCTCGCTATGAGTTGGAGTTGAAGTATAAATCGAAAATTTAACCTGATGAAGTGTGTACACAATGGGCAACGTCTATATGAAACATATTGTACACAGAGTACGTAACAAAGTGTCCACAATGCAGACAACATATTATAGTTGTACGCGGTAATTTACTTCCTATTACATTAAGAGTCATAGAAAGTTTATTCCTGGTATCACAACATACATATATTTATGGAGTATATATTTAGACATACATGGCTTAATCATTGAGACAACCAAATACAATTGATAATGCAGACATATACATATTTATGGAATATGTATGGAATAAGTACCTCGAAGTACATTTAGAGAAAGTTCAATGCTTTTAATGCTGAAAACTGCGATATTAGAGGGTTTTCTGTAATGCATTTAGCGTACAAGGTTCTTTTAAGTAATGACAGTCAAAGATGAAATAATGAATGTATTGTGTTATCCAGGCTCTGAATCGTCGGATCGTCGCTCTGTACGAATCTCGCAAGTGCTGCCTGGTGTCGGAGATTCGGCACTGCCAGGATGTGACCATCTCCGTGGAGCGATGGGACGCAATGAACAACGCCGTCTTCTTGACCGTGACCGCCCATTTCATAACATCTGACTGGGAATTTCAAAGCCGCATTCTGAACTCGGAAATGCTGAGTGAAAAGCCAACGGCAGAAGCAATTGCTGAGATTGTCTCATCGTCCGTCAAGAGCTACGGGATCAGTGACTCGTCTGTGGTGGCGGTCATCCACGCCAATGACCAAGAGGTCTCGCAGAGCTACGCCCTCCTCGGCTGGCACCATTTTCCATGCTTTGCGCAGACACTCAGCCACTGCGTGGCTGTGGCTCTCAGGATTCCCGCCATTGCCGCACTTGTGGTCGTGTGCCGAGACGTCGTGGACTATATTCTGAGCTGCCCGACTCTGGTGGTCAACATTGAGGCACGGCAGAAGGCTGAAGGTGCCACCAGAAGGAGATTTCTGCGTGATGTGGAGGGCCACTGGCCTTCCACATTCCAGATGATGGAAACTGTCCTTGAGCAGCGCAATATCATCTTAGAGGTGATGAAAGAAACCCTGGAATATGACGAATTCCCCAAGCCCCTGTTGAGAAACGAGAAGCAGTGGACGCAGATCAAGTTGGTTGTAGAAGCCCTTCGGCCGCTTGACACCGTGAGGGAAATGTTGAGCGCCGAGACGCATGTCATCTTGTCCACCGTTGTGCCAGTGCTGTTCAGCTTGGTCAGCGTCCACATGAAGATTATTGCAACCGATGACGAGATAGTGCAGAATTTGAAACAGGTGTGATTTGTAAGCTAATCGAGACTGCCATTTGTAAAATCAGTAACCATGATGGTAGAAATTTTGAGCAACAGTATATAGTTTTATTTTTAAAATTAATATTTTGAGTAATACAGAATAATTTAATTTATTGGCCCACATGTAGGACATTATTAAAAAGATTTTCAACAAAAAACGGTGATGTAAGCAATTCAGGACTACAGGGCATAGGCCTATTGGTTTCTCAATAGGCCTGCACGTAGTTGGACACCTCTCTTGTTGGGCACCTCTATAAGTCGAACACCCATTTATGTTGGACAGTTCCACCCTTCCCCTGACGTGTGCCATAGAGTTAACATTAGGGTAATCCCACTTAAGTGGGACATCCGATAACTTATAAGTTGGGCTGTTTCATGCACCACCGATGTAAAAAACGTTGACAAAAATTTTACTACATAGTTGGAATTGATTCAATTTCGCAAAATCCCTTTTCCCACACCCCTATGGAGAGAACTCAAGGGGTTTTCAACTCTTCAAAATCGTGTCTACCTGACTGCAGACTTCAATGGGACTTCAGTGACATCATGGTAGAAATTCTGTGGTGGGGACGTTCAGTGAGGATGATTGGCTGAAAACAATGAGGTCATCATTTAATTACGATGGACACCCCGTGATGGTAACGCTGCAGTTAAGGTGACGGTGTGGTTGCCCTGATGGTGACAGCACGGTTACCGGAACAGTTACAGTGACGGTGCAGTTACCATTACGGTTGAGATGTTTATGGCACACGTGATGGTTATGGTGACGTTGATGGTCTGATTTACCGTTGCGCAGTATGGGGATGGTGAGGATGCTGTTACCATGACGTGGAGGGTGTGGCTATCGTGACAGTAACGTTGTGTTTATGGTGACGGTGCAGTTATCATGACGTTTGCTGTTACTGTAATGGTTTTGGTGACAATTACAATATGGTTACCATTACTTTTGTGACTTCAATGGGACTTCAAAGACTTTAGTGGGATTTCAGTGGATCTTCAACCAACATGTTCACCTGACTTCACAAGTTGACAACCCCTTGAGAGAACTTCAGTCATGTTGAAGAAGTCTATGTGATCAGACAAATGGAACTGAGTTCTGTAGCATGGGATCAAAAAAAACCAGCAGAATCACATAGCACTTTATGTTGACTAAATGGCTTTTTATCCTTTTCTACACCCCTATACTACATAGATTGTTAGAAGTGTCCATTTTTTTAAAAAATCTTATCAAACTTAACTCAAACACCCTGTTATCTCTGTTGGCTTAAGTGGTAATGCTTCTGCCTTGCATTCGGGAGCCACGGGTTCGAACCCAAGGTCGGCTATCTTGATTGTAGTTTTTGGTGGTTTCCACAATTTCCTACAGGCAAATGCCAGCATATTTCCCCTAAAATCTACAACAACCGACTTTATTCCTGTAATCCCTGTAATTCCATGTATTGGGCTTAATTAAAATATATCAGGAATAAGGTATGGGTATATTGACCCCCCCCCCACCCACCATATGCCACCCCTGGTGCTGCTTGTGGGGGAACTTATAGAATAGAATAGAACTCGGGCACTTAGTATGCGCCAGAGGTGTCCGATAGAGAAGTTCCACCGTATATGTATGTTGAAATTATACCATTGCTGGTATTTACATTGTGGCAGTTGCTTTCAACTGAATTATGAACTTTTGGACTGCTTTGCCGTTTTTTCAGCTCTGCAAATACTATCTTAATCACTGCTTTACATGTTCTTTAAGGTGGTGGTGCACGAAATGAAGTCGCAGTTCAGCTTCGACTCGAACGCCTTCCCAGAAAGCTTCGGTATAATGACCACAGTGCTGGACCCGCGCCACAAATCCCTCCCATTTCTGAATGAGCTGCAGAGGGCCACTGTGAAGACCAAGCTGACCACGCTCGTGGAGGAAAACCGAGCAGCCAATGCTGTCCAAGAGGCAGACCAAGTCACCACAGAGAGTGGAGAGGGCCATGGTTCGAGATATGGCCGAGACGAGGACAGTGACGACGAGATTGTCGTGAAGAAGCCCAAGACAACTGTTGCTGAATTCCTCAGCCCCATCTACGACCTCAGCTGCGACGGTGGCAGTGGCGAGTTCTCAAGGACCAGGAGCGAAGTGGAAGCATACCTGCAGGAAATGGCGGCATCGCTGATGTCCAACCCACTCACGTGGTGGAAGCTGTGCAGCTACAAGTACCCGAATCTGTCCAAGCTGGCACGCAGGATGCTCTGCATCCCAGCTACAGCAGTACCACCAGTGCAGGCATTTTCAGGAATGCAAGATCCCGAACGCAAGAAGAGGACTGCATTGGACCTAGCTATTGTGGACAAGATGCTGTTTCTGAACCGAAACATGACCAATAGAGACTTCCAGCTGGAAAACGTGTCACAGCTTCTCGAAGAAGGCGATTCCTGCTTCCCCCAGATGGCGATGCTGTCATCAGAGGCCCTGACTGAGACGATGTAGGGTAACATAGCCCTATGAAGTAAACAACACCAGATCTACGAGAAGGATTGTGACCCCGATTGTGGACTTGAAAACTGCATGTGGGGAAAATTGGTGAGAACCATATTTGTTTTTTCTCAATGTTCAGAATTTTATGTTAAATTAAATGCGAAACTTTCCTGAACAGTGCATTTCAACAATTGTTTCTTACGATTGTTGAAACTGTCAGAGACGTTTTAGAAAACCAGATAATTGCGTGTGAACAAATGTGAAAAATACCCAATTCCTGGATGTGAAAAAATGTGAAAAATTGCATACCAACTGGTCTCATGCCTGATGATGACAGAATCATTGACAATTTTTTTTTTCGAATTGAGTGAACTTGTAAAAATTAGACCAGAAATGATTAATTTTAGCCATAAAAGTATTTGGAAAATTGGATTATAAGTGATGGATTTTAACACAGTATTTTATAAATCAGCAGTGAAGACGTCAATTGGCTGACACCCCCACCTGCGACGTAGCAAATCTCTGCTAGAAATATTGGAGTTAAGTATAGTTTGCTTAAATTTTATTGAGCGATAATTGTATTGAACAAGAATGCGAAGGATATACAAAAAAACGAATCCACCAAAAATCCATCTTTGGACATTTAAAATTTTCAAGAATAATCAGGATATTTCTGCAGACATGATATTAATGAACATTAACTTTTACATGAGCAAACATGGTTCCCACTAACCTGGAAAAGTTAGTGAAACGTCAAATTTTCATGCAAAATTTATGCAAAAGTCAGGGAAATTGTGCTTTAGTGATAATGCCAACCGTAACTGCAAATGCTGAACTGAATTTGTGATGCTGCTGCTAGTCATAGTTATGCGATAGAATGCGATTGCTGGTTTTTCAATTTTTGAAGTGATAAGTTAAATTAGCAGTAATTGGTGTATTAAACTGAATTTTATTTCAATTTTTTCAATGGACTGATTTTGATAAAGTCGGTGAAATTTTTCCAAATGCCTGGAAAAGTCTAGGATGTTTAAAAGGGTATTTGTGCGGGAACCCTGAGTAGTTTTTAAATGCTCACCTATGGCTATTCTGTCGCGATTAGTTATGAAATTTTAAAAATATCCTTAAAATTACATTTTTGGTGTTTCGGCTTTTTGTATATCCCTAACATTTTTTGGTGGTTATTTCTCAATAAAGTCTGAGCAAATTATTTAATTCCATTAATTCTGGCAGAAATTTAAAAAAAAACGTACATCATCCACCTTCCATTCTTGGTCGCCATGAATGGGTGGCCCTTACGGTTATTAGCGCCACCCTTGGCACGGAATTCATTAGGAGCGCCGTTTCTCACTTTTGAAATCTCGTTCTGAAAATGCGACATTCTTGAAATTTTCTTGTTGGCTGACAGGTGTCAGGAATCCGCGTTTTTCTTATCGCTTTTTCTTCTTCACGCGGATCATTTTCAGTTTGTGATATGCGTTGCTTCGTTTGCGGAAAGTTAAACAGTCATGTAGGCAGTCAGTTAATTCATCATACCATATCCAGCTTGTAAGTTAGAGAAAAGGACTAAGTTTCGACATGGAGGCGTTCATATTCGGACTTGTTCGTATTTTGCTACAAAAAATTACAAGTAGGCCTAACAAAGAAGACGGAGGATGAATGGATCAGTCGTAGCGATATCGTCATTCGTCAATCGTAATTTGAATGGACGTGGAAATAAAGGTATGAAAAACAAATCATGTAACAATAGTTCACTACCCTATTTTCTATACGATTCACGAAGACATGAAATGTATCGTGAAATATGATCGAGATGGCATATTCATTGAATGTATCGTTATACAATTGTACTTTTGAGGTTGTCTAAGATTGTACATAATTAAACATGTAAATGTTTCATTGAAATCTATAATTATATCTGACAGCTTTTCAAGAATGTGCCTGTCGCTGTCCATTGGCTAACTAGCTAGGACATATTTCTGGAGGTAGCCATGGTACCTTTTATATTTTTTTGACTCAACGTCCAATGAGTCGTACGTTGCGAATGTATATGAACAGAAAATGCATAGTATGCATTCTCTGTTCATATATGTTCATAGTATGCTGAGTAGCATGCATGCATGTAAACATGTTTTATCTACCTTTACTTGAGTTGAGAATATGCATGGGGACTGTTTTCTTTGAGACACTCACGTAATGCAAGTCACAAATTTCATGTAAACGCCTTGAGCAGGCTTAACGTACGATGAGCACATCACGTTGTGGTTTTGTAGTAAATATACAACCAGATGCAGTGAAGTATAAACTGAATGCATGGCCAGATGAGAAACTTTACGACTGACCATGTAAATCCACTCTCGTTACTTTTTTGTAGAGTAGGTAGGTTCTGCTTCATACATGTAGTTAAACAAAAGAAACGTTACAACTTTGAAAGTGTATAGGATTTAATTCACAAGGTGCTTTGGTTAGATGTGACTGCCATCGGTGATACCGCAACATCCTACTGCATGGAATGCGGTGACCTTGTTATCAACCTTTATGTTAGATTGAACTGTGAAGCAACTTGGATGGCATTTTTGAACAGGATTGTCCACCAGTCATGGTTGTCATGGAAAAGTATCTTAGTCATGAAATGAAATTCAGGTCATGGAAGTCATGAAATTTACATCCAGGTCATGGAAAAGTCATAAAATTTGCATCAGGGTCATGGAATTTTTGCCTTTGATTGATTCATAAAATAAAAATTTGGGTTAAAATTCATCACTACTTATCCAGTTTTGCAAAAAAAAATTCGCCTATGACGTTTTTTCGGCCAATACTCATGTCATCACTGTGGTCGAGTTTTTGAAAAATCGCTATTTATTGATGACATAAAACTTAAATGGCTCCATAGTCTAAAAGTGCTGAAAACTTTGTTGAAGTCACGAAAAAGTCACGGAATTTGCAATACCAAACCCAGTAGACACCCTGCTGAACCTGTGAAATACAGGATCGTCCATAAAATGACATCTGATGTTGATACACGTACAAACCAATAGGTGTTTTCATCGTGGCCTACCTGGGAATGACCATGTTTAGACGATCATTGAGCAAATAAAGAGCTAAAATTCAAATAGGAATCAGGCTGATGTGACTGAAACATGTGTTGTGTGTGGATGATTATGCTAAAAAGTTAAAATTATAACAGGATTGAGAGCCCAATGACAGATAGATGAGTGTAAAACCTCAGGAGTATAAAACCCCATAAAGCGTGCGCATTATTTTAAAGGGAATGCTGTAGATGATATTTTATAAAAATGAGGCCAACATTTGTATCAGAAATGTGTTTATTAACCAGTCAGTTTACATTGCTTTGAGTTACTACATGGGTAAACACTAAAGGCTGTAGACTTGCTTCAATCTGAAGATGGTTTCAGGAAACTATATACATTTTGTATAGTTTGTTTAGTATATTTATTGACGATCACTTAGTTTTTAGTATGTTGAGGAACTGTACTGTAAACAACTACAAATCACAGATGACGCTTAAACCGTTTCCGCAAAACCAACTCTGTCATTGCCCATATCGAATTCAGTGTAATAGGGGCCAATGAACACGTCGCCCAAAATCCAAAGTGGACCCATCGGAGGTGGCACGTCCAAACCCATAAATCCACTCAAGCACATGGTAACTGTGAATTGGGATACCTGAAAACGCAAATGTTGGTAAATTATTTTTCAACCTGCTCTAATGTTTAATGGTCATTCACCATCATTGGTTAGTCGTTGTGTACCTTCATAATGTATTGCTCAGGAGTCAACACGAAGTCTTTACCACCCAATGTGAACGTTACGTTTGGCAAGTTTGGAATCAACTTGCAGTCAATTTGGTACTAAAAATTGACAATGAGAAGTCATTTACAAAAAATCATAAACCAAGAAACCAAACTACAGCTGTTAATTGCAGTAGTTTCATCAAATTTTGAAAATATCACCAGTTTGGATTGTATGCAATGCCGGTAAATAACATTGTCTAGCTATTCTACTTGCCTCTCCGCTCATAATTTCTCTGGCTCCTAATGCGAGGTTAAGGCTCTTGATTTCGTCCTTGGGACCTGCGATTAGTGAAGTTCCCGTGTCAGCAATCGCTTGGCATCCTCCCTTGCAGAACTCGCTGCCCGACATCCTCATGCCATCCATCTTAAATTGCCAATAGCCCTTGACTGAAACAGGCAAGTAAGTGAAGTCGCCCTTGTAATGCGCTGGGTCGCTTCCGCCGAGGATGAGTTCGCCGCCTTCCTGAGATGATGGATCTCTAAAAAGAAAACAAATTCAATTCAACTCGGTACACAAAAACAGTAAGCGAATACTTCCAACAACCCATTTAATTGGCAATTAGCACCCTCTGATCCTTCCAACAGATTCTTGAGGTGGAGAATCTCATGAGGTTGTCTGTCATTCATGATTATCAACCGTCTCATGAAAATGTCTAATACGATAAAAATCCAAGGTACAGGGAAACCTCTTTATGTGGGACACCTATGGTTCATTTTGTGTCCCAGTTGGAGAAGGACCTAATTAGTTTACTGGATTTTTGACAAATATGAGATGGTACGGCATAAACTATATACCGTATATGTATCGTTAGTTTCAATTTGTCTAAACATTTTCTATGACTTGGAAGGTGTTCTCTCCACAAGGGTAGTAAATTGATATTGACTACAAAAAGCAATTTAGTCAGCGAACCAAATTCACATGGTTTTCTTATCACATGCTAGCATGGACGCCAATACACCGTATAGGAACTACAAGGGGCTCCAGTCCCCTTATGGCCCAAAGGATGAAGGGCCAGAATCCACCCCTGGGAGATGGAGGTCTGGGGCTCCAGTCCCCTTATGGCCCAAAGGATGAAGGTCCAGAATCCACCCCTGGGAGATGGAGGTCCAAGCTTCTAGTCAGCTCCAGCTCTTTGGAGAATCCACATGTGTGCCCCTGCATTCTAGAAACCTGTATCCG
>JAQGAF010001401.1:0-31297 GCA_034687865.1 Kryphioiulus occultus
TCTCTTGACTTTGCGTGCCGCCTGGTGAAGTTCATGCGAATAACTGCTGGAAGTAAATTTCTTGGCAGGTTCACATTTTACAACTGTGTAATTTGGTCAAAAGTTGAAATTTTTCTTCTTGGAGGTCTTCGCCCTGATGTTAACTAATATCATTATACCTGGGCCAAACCTTTACGACCATCATAAAGCTAATATTTGCGCTTGGAATGACGATTCCCCAGTTTTTACAAATCTTTCATTCTGTATTTGCCTCAGGGTCGTGGAAGTCATGGAAAAGTAATGAAGTTCAGGTCATGAATGTCATGAAATTTATGTTAGAGGCATGCAATTTCTACCTTTGAGTGAATCACAAAATAAAACTTTGACCAATGGTCATGTCATCACTAGAGTAGAATGTGTCTGAGCACCACTATTTTGTGAAGACATAAAATGTGAATAACCCCATATTGAAAAGCACGGAATTTGCAATACCAAATCCTGTATCCTGTTTTTCCCAAATTTCGAGTAAATAATGAAAATTATTTCATAACAGCTCAATATTTCTTTTTCCACTTTGAATTACACGTAGTTCAGTATTTTTGCTTGCAGCTGAAAATTGAATACGTATTACTGGATTATTATTATGATTAATTACCTGCATAACTATTAAACAAACTAGCCATAACATGTATAACAACCAGAGGAATTTAGTATGCTCGTCCTCCAATATCTTCGTTGATTCATTTATTACTACAGGCATCAGTCTTGCATTCTTGAGGTCTTGACTTTCGAAGGGTAACTTGTTTTAAAATACTGCAAGAATTGGTTGGTTAATCATTGATAGTAAATCAGTTTCACTAGTTTAAGCGGCTTACAAGGTCTTGGGCAAGCACTTCTGTTGTTTAGGTTAGCACCGTTGACAGGAATCCTCTAAGATCAGGTCTGGTTTGTGAAGTTGAACCCTTTAGTGTGCTCTTTTGAATTTCAAATTAATTCAACGAAATAGCTTTAAACGTGAGTCAGGCTACTAAATATTTATGCACTGGGAATGTTAGCGTTTCTTTCAACCTGTCCCATTCGTCCACTTTGGTTTCTCAGAGGAAACAAGGCCAAGATGTTGATGAAGAAACATTTGCAATCATTAAAATTGGGACGCCTAGGCGTTTAGCAGCGGTGAACTTAAATAACCATATTTTCTGGTTCTTAAGAGGCTGTTGAATGACTCGGTTATGAAGATAAATCACCGGGTTTTAGATCATGTTGTACAGAATCCATTTTCAGAAATGGCAACCAGGTTCAATTTGGCTCGCTGTCCTATTTGCTATTTCACCAAGTTTTTATGAAGTTGTTGCGAGGGTTATTGCAGACCTGAATTTATGACAATTCGTGCTGTTGCTTAGTTGCGAAACCATTGACCCCCATTTTTGACTTACTTTTAAAACAATGTAGCTCGACATTTCCATTTGATCATAAATAGTATATTACCAGCACGTGTTTTTAATAACTGGTACGATTTCTTTTTCAGGACCAGAACGTAACTCCGAGGGAGGTTGGGGAGAGAAGGTGCACTGCGTATCTCAAGCTTGGAAGATATTTTTTTAAGTTTTTTATACAAAACTAAGTAATCAAAATGCCGAAACCGGTGAGTATATTCTCTTCGTGGGTTAAATGATGCAAAAAGACATTGCATCTGAGAGGTAGATGAGGAATTGCAACTAGTTTTGCCCATGGTTGTGATATTAGTGGTTGAGGATGATTTCGATCCCACGTCAAAAATATTTGTCCTGCTCGATTAGTTGGCTGTTTGCCACTGGCTGAAGTGCATTGGTGACTATTGACTGCAACGATGAAAGATTTCAATTTACTCAGCCAATTGGATTTTCGTGTTTTAAGGTTAAACTGTGATAAAATTAAGATTGCGGATACCGGTTGCCCAATACAGGGTATATACGCAAATGATTCAGACATTTCATGGACGAATCAACCTGTCTCAAGGCAACCCTAACAATGTCTGATATTAATAATAATTAAAATTTGAGTGAAACTTATTGCCATTCTTTTAGTGGTTTCAATATGCTAGCAAACTTTTACCTGGATTTCCCATTCACGTTGTACGAACTAATTTATCCCGTAGATGCGATGTTTAAAATTTCTTGGCTGGAAAAAATGCGAAAAATTGTCTTATTTGTGTATCAACTGGCCACATGCCTGTTATCGGGTTTGTTGCCAACTTTAATAACACGTCAGACAAAGTTGGGTTGCACCAGATTAACTGATAATGTTATTTGCGAATAGTTTGCTTCGGTATCAGTAAGATGTTCTAAAACTGGATCAGATTGTGATCGGCCTACAGGGTGTTTGGCAAATTGGTCATGCCAATACAAATTACAAAATAGTTCAAACTCAGTTTGCACACATTTACCTATGCAACGTTGGATGATTTTAGCAACGGTTCGCAATTAGGGCAATAAATGGATTAGTATCATCCTGGTTCTGTGATAGATCTACTTCAATCTGTGCACTAATTTTAGTTTCTTAATTTACATTCCTTGGTATCGCTGTATGTGTATGGCATGTGCCTTGCGCACTGTTTGTGATTGATGAGAAGAAAAATTAATGCATAATTTTTCGGAAAATTTTTTAAGGACAAGATCACGCAAAAACTTTAAACTAGGACATTGAAAAATTTGAGATAATAAAATTTACCCCTAATTTTCCTCGCATTTGTTTTCTACTCAGTCGAAAACATCACAACGATGTCAAGTTTAGTTAATTTTATGTGTTTAAGTTTATGATACCCTATTAACAATAACTGTTAATGATTCTAGCTTTCTTAATTGGTGCCTAACAAATGGGACAAATTTCACGTTTCCTGAAGCACTACTATCTGTCCAATATGTTAACCCCTTCTTCATCATTAATCTTAACATCGAAAAACAAAGTGTCTACTAATTAAACTAATAGGACGACTAATGTGCGCCGTAGCAAGCAGTCTGGAAAATATTGTATTTCGCAATTTCCTGCCTCAAAATACTTGTTTAAACTAATTGAGCTAATTACGTTGCGGGAAATGCATTTCTTAAGAAGTTAGACCTGCTTCCTGCATCACTTTCAAGGCAATGCCTATATCGTCTTCTGAAGAAAGCATTTATTTTGTCAGTGAAGTGGACTTAAAGCTGAGAAAATAGTTCTGGTGGGCAAATATGAAAGTGCGCAGTGTTTGTATCCTTATACGTGTAGTGATGACACTATCGCATCAATCTCATAATCTGTGAATCATAAAAAGCTTCAGTCCCAACAGGCATTTAGGGTGGATTCAAAATCCATGGTAGGAAGGAAAACATTCCAGGAAAAATTAAGGTTAATTATAGATACTGCATCGTACTACACGTAGTAAGCTGTCTGCGTAATCTTGATTTATCGAATACCAAGTATGCTGCGGCACATTAAACTAAATCGTTTTGCTTTTATTCTGACTGCTAGCTGTTATAAACAGATTCAGATATTTCCTGATTAGGTTGCTAAAGTCCAAGTTCATATCAGTTGTATATACTAGAAAGATTACTTCTGTTAAATGATTAAATTTCAATTGCATCGAGAGATTGGAAAACGTACGATGCCAACGCCTAAACCATTTTGTCCCTAGGCTATTGCATTTAATGCTTTTGCTGTCTTAGTATCAGAGGCGTGAATCGTTCTCAAACGTCTGGTGACCTTTTCCGTAAAATACCGATTCGCCACGTTTATCACATTTTTCTGTCTCGGTTTAACACGAGCACGGCAGTAATTTCAATTCGCACCGGTTATTGCATTAGTGAACCTTGATTGCCATGTCATCCAGCAAAGGCAACGTAAGTAGCACCTCAGTGGGCCATGTTTGAGTTCCTTGAATTATCAAATCAGCAAAATGTTAGGCATATTTATGTTAGGTGTGGATAGTTAAATTTGCTTTATTTTACAATGTCCCTTTGTAAATCAATCCTGTGGCAATTTTACCTAGCCCCAAGTACATGTATTTATCTTTGGTTTAAAGCTTATCTGTTGGGAAAAAATGTCTCGGAAGGTAAGCGTGATGATATCTGATGCACTAGAAAAATGTCGAATCCATATTCCCCACGATGTCACTTTTTCCCAAATCTGCCCTGCTAAGACTTTTCTCTGAGTCTTCACTCTTACCATTCACTTTATTAGCTTACTTTAACCAGCTCACTTTATCATTAGCTACTTTTAGTGGCAGCTGTAGGCTTACATTTCGACCTTAAAATTAGTTAATTTAATGTGTTGTTTAATTGGTGTGAATTAAATAATTTGCATTCTGTCACGACAGGTAAATGTCCGGGTTACGACGATGGATGCGGAGTTGGAGTTTGCCATCCAACCCAACACGACTGGCAAACAACTCTTTGATCAGGTAATAATTTTAACAATTTGCTCGCCTCCTCTTTGCTCTCTTGAGTAATATTTCTAATCAAAACTGCATTCTTGGAATGCTTTCTCCTCGCAGGTGGTTAAAACGATTGGATTACGAGAGATCTGGTTTTTTGGGTTGCAATACGTAGATAGTAAAAATTACACTACATGGCTGAAGCTCAATAAAAAGGTAATGATTTTTAGATGCTATTTTGGGTAAAAATCTCGGTCTGAGCATAGCAATGTTGGTGATGATTTTCTTTTTTACTTATTTTCACATAATGTAACACATCTTTAATTAAATTGATGTTTTAATATATATTTTGCGAAATCCATGTTTTTTTAGTATCAATGGGGCAAAATTAAAACTGTACTTCGACTGTATTTGAACCTGCATTCATTATTTTTGTGGCGAGAATTCTTTCATTGGTGCCACTTCGTTGGGCCTTAATTATATTCCTGGCATGATTTATTATCGGGATTTTCAGTACAATACTTCTCGTATAACCTTGAGGTTGAAATTAAAGTAGTGGTGGCCATTGTTGAGAAGAAACACAATTTACCTTGTGTATTTTGTTAACGTGCTTTTGAATACAATTGTTAGTATGTTTGAAAGACTACCTGAAACTGGATACTTTAATGGGTTACAATGGAGGACATTGGCAGTGTTGCCTGAAGTGTCACATTTTTGTACTTGGCTCTGTCAACTGTAAAACAATGATTTTTTAAACTAGCCTCAGTACTAGAATGCTATGCATAGTATAAAAGTTGGATTGAGGTTATAAGAAATTGTCACGTTTACCTCCATTATTAGTTAAATTTTGTGAAATTTTGGTAGTTACCTTAAAGATAATTTTTAGAGCATGAAATCACGTGTGAAGTCGGGGACAGCATTGTCGTAATATACCTTGTAATCCCCAGATTTCAAGACCAATATTGCAGTCTTATTTTCTCAATAGGTTTTACAACAAGATGTCAAGAAAGATTCACCACTGCAATTTAAATTTCGGGCTAAATTCTACCCTGAAGATGTAGCCGAAGAAATTATTCAGGATATCACCTTGGTAAACGCACATTTTTAAGCTTCTTATTGCAAACATTTCTCCATATTCTTGTTTCTCATATTTGTTTGTGGAATTTCTTAGCGGCTGTTTTATTTGCAAGTTAAGAATGGCATCCTTAGCGATGAAATTTATTGTCCACCTGAAACATCAGTCTTACTGGCTTCCTATGCAGTTCAAGCCAAATATGGGGACTGTAATAAAGAAGTACATTCTGCTGGCTTCCTAGCAAATGATCGACTCTTGCCAGACAGGTAATTGTCGTGCAAGATCATGTTTTAATTTGATCAAGGAACTATTGCTTTGGCTATGCTGCAATTTTGCAGGATAATAGAATTCGCAGTTTAATCGAGTTATTTGCATAATCTTTTTCAGAGTTTTAACGCAACATAAAATGAGCAAAGATGAATGGGAAGAACGCATTACCAATTGGTACGGGGAACACAAGGGAATGCTCAAGTAAATTAATACATTCTGATTGTTTCAAAAAAATCCAATGTGTAATTCCTAGTTTTCTAAGCATTATTTTATATTTTACAGAGAAGATGCAATGATGGAATACCTGAAGATTGCTCAGGATTTAGAAATGTACGGGGTCAATTATTTTGACATTAAAAATAAGAAAGGAACCGATTTGTGGTTGGGCGTTGACGCATTAGGTCTCAACATTTATGAAAAGGATGATAAGTATGTCTGCTGATGTTTCTACCATGTGCTCATGTTAGCGTTTGCAGATGTTCTTATAACGAAAAGTGTCGTTTAGGTTGACCCCTAAGATCGGCTTTCCTTGGAGTGAAATTAGGAACATATCATTCAACGACAGAAAATTTATCATTAAACCAATTGACAAAAAAGCACCTGTAAGTATGTTTTATGTTTGTTGCACTTATAAAATCATTGTACTTGTGGCTCCTCTTTAAGGCTTTGGTTTGCTCCTCCCTAGGATTTTGTCTTCTTCGCGCCGAGACTTCGAATAAACAAGCGAATTCTCGTTTTGTGTATGGGTAATCACGATTTATATATGCGTCGTCGCAAGCCTGACACCATCGAAGTTCAACAGATGAAGGCTCAAGCCAAGGAGGAAAAGCTTTCCAAGCAGCAAGAAAGGTTGGTTTAATTATTCCATTCTGTACATAATTATTTTTGGAGTTCTGGTGATGTATCTCGTTCAATTCCGTGACATTTACTGTTGTTTCTCAGGGAAAAATTACAGAAAGAAATTGTTGCTCGGGAACAAGCCGAAAAGAAGCAACACGAATATGAAGAACGCCTGCGATCTATGCAAGAAGAAATGGAGCGCAGACAGAAAGGTACTTTTACAAACTACATGAATGTTTATTCTGGAATGGAACTGCATCTTTGAATTTTACACAAGATAACAATCTTGTAAAATGTCCTGCAACATATCTTTATGATTATAAGCTAGTAGGAGAACTTAAATATAAATGACAATACAGTATCTTGATTTTGGGAAATTCCCTTAAATCGCATTACAACGATTGAATGCATGTATGAATATGCAGATTTTTTTCTCAACTGTAAAGTTTGCTTGATATCGGACATTATAAGCTCGTTCCTTTTTATGCTGATGTGAGCACTTAATTTTCCAGAATTAAACGAGGCACAAGAAACTATTCGTCGTCTCGAAGAGCAGTTAAGAGAATTGCAAAGAGCTAAGGATATGCTGGAAAGCAAGCAAAATGAACTGGAAGAAATGATGAGAAAGCTGGCCGAAGACAAAGAAATGGAGGCCCAAGAGAAGGCTAAACTGGTGTGTAGTAATCCACTCCTGCAAATTTCAATTTGTTACTGATGTGAATTTAGCATCAAGGTTCTACTCCGTTGCTACTATTACAGGAGGAGGAGATTAGGCTAAAACAAGTTGAAGTTTCCAAGATTCAAGACGAAGTTAACTTGAAAGACGAGGAGACCAGACGACTACAAGAAGAAGTTGAGGAAGCTCGTCGCAGGCAGGAAGAGGCTACAGCTGCTTTGATGGCAGCCACCACAACTCCTCAACATCATCACGTTGCCGATAATGAACACGAAGAAAATGATGATGCGATGAATGGAGAAGTTGGTCAGTGGCAGTCTGAAAGCAACCTGCACAGCTCTCCTCTGTCTTTTGATGGTTTAACACCTTTTGTTAACTACTTAACTCGTCTTTAGTCCTTTGTTGCTAGTAGTATTTTGTCAGATAGTTTAAACTGCTAGTTTAGTCTTCCCGTTAAATGTTTTGTTTGTCTAGAAAATATTTATCGTATTTGAAATTAGCCTTATTTGCATTGTCCTGCATGTAAAGCTAACAGTACTAATGCAAAATTCCTCATTTCTGAGCTGCATTATATTTTAAATCCCAGTTTTCTAAGCTTTCGCTTCAGCTTATGTTTAATAATTGAGTTTTTTAGTATTTAAGTAGATTTTGTCTCGAGGAAACTCCCTTGATGTAATGAACTATTGCGTGAATAACTCTCGGGATTCCCGAGGCAAAATACTATAACTTATTCGTCGTGAAATTACGGCATAGTTTTCATACGTGTATTTTTTCCAGGTGCCGATCTTGCCAATTCTGAAGATGTTAATAACTTACTACATCCCGAAGAAGATCGACAAACACAAGCTGAAAAGAATGAACGTCTTCAAGAACAACTAAAGGTTTGTTTGTGAAATACGTTTTACCCACTAAATAAGTATATTCTAAATGATAACGTGTCTGATAATTTGCATTTGTTTCATGTGAGAAAAACTTGTTAATTGCGTATAACCATTTTTCAGATGTTAAGTAAGGAACTGGCAGATTCGAAAGTTGAGGACAAGCTAACACGTAATGATATTTTGCATCAAGAGAATGTGAAGCAAGGTCGCGACAAATACAAGACGTTACGCGAAATCCGCAAGGGAAATACAAAGCGGCGGGTAGATCAATTTGAGAATATGTAGGGCTGCTTAGCGTCAATCGAGCAGGAAAATGTTTGCTTTTTTTCTTTCTTACATGAAAAATTATATAAAAAACATTTGTACACAACAACAAAAATATGCATATTTAATTCAGAACTATACCAGGTATGCAGATTTTGCTTTGTATTGACTAATATGTTCGCAATAGGGGAAAGAAAGTTAACTATGAGGCTTTGGCTATTTGTAGAAGTATAAAAAAAAATTGAGCAAGTTACTCGTTGTCATCTTCTTTTTTGCATCCTTCATCATTAGTTTTCATCAGCTCTCCCCTTTCCACTCAGTCTGTGTCCACTACTGTATTTTCTGGTCCGGGCTATTTAGGTTAACTAAACTAATGTTCCGAACTCATTTCATGACCACACCATGAAGGGATGATTGATTTTTTTAAGCAGTCCACCCATACTTGCTGAGCGTCATAATCTTGTTTTTCATACTCTTTATTTTCATCTCATTTACACATTTGAAAATCCCTAGAAATAAACAACGGGAATGTCTTGTACGTAAAATTTCATTTTGTGTTTTCTGTTGACTTAATGGAGGCTTGCCACGCATTTTATCATAAGTAGAATGACTAGTGCAATATCATCAGGCAAGGACATCTTCAGTCTTTTTTCTTCCAAAATGTTGCGAATTTGCGAATGATATGCATGCAAAAAAATTTCACTTGGAAAGGTCAACTAGATCCGAATGTCCACTTTTGTTCTTCTTGATTAGTTATTTGCATGACGATGGCCGATTAATTTGACCTGAGCTTTGTGCATGCCTAACTCTGGGATTCATTGTTCTTAGGTGATATTTTATCATTAATTCGGGGCATTCGTTCCAGGGCAACAATTCAAAATTTGTATCATTTGTAATCGTCACGTATTCCGAGCTTCGGCAAATTGTTCTTCCAAATCTCGCATTTGTCAAGTTTGAAAGAAAAAACTAATTTCTGTGCCATTGCTATTTATAACTTTTAATTTTTAAAAATGGTTATGGTTCACATATCTATAGCTGTTATTTCTGCATATTGCTGAGCATACAGAAAGATTTTTGAGCGATGTTCGAGGTGTTATTAATTTAGGCAAATACGGTGTATTTTTTTTACAAAAAGAAAAGAAATGTCACTTAAGAAAAGAGTATTTTCTCGCACATTGATTTTTATATTTGATAGTTTAATTATAGGCTACTGTTAAACGTTGAATTGGAAGAAAAAGCATAGTGAAGTGCGATTTTTTTTTCTGTAAAATACCATTGAGTTAGCATACGATTAAATGTGCAGATTGACTTTGAAAGACGTTCTCGTTCTTAAATTAACCCGTCAGGTTGTTTCAAATTGTTTTACAAAAACTTCCTGACATCCAGGTTGAAAGTGGAAGCACGCCAATTTTTGACTGTTTGGTATGAAGTTCTGACTCTCTGGGATCATGTTGCGACTTGCTCATAAACGAAACAAGCGTATGCTTTATTGGATGTAACGTTTATAGTTAATAAAACTTGCTATTAAATTCAGTAATTTTTATACACGTTTTTGTCTGACTTATTGGGGTTTCATCGCTTAAACTTATTGCTCTTTTTCCAGGCAGTTAAGTTATGACGAAATTATTTGACCTCTTCAAGAACATGAACTTCTCTAAAAGAATACCTGAAAACCAAGCCAAAATAATGTTGCTTCGCGAGTTATAGCCCCTTTAGCACTGTTGACTAACATTATTATTTATATTACATTTTTATACGTTCATGTATGTTTTATGAAAATGATATAACACTTCATTTGCATAAATCAAAAAAAATTTCAAATTTTCTACAGTTGCTTTCTCTTAATTTTGGGAAAACTTTGGCGTGGTCATGGTGACAACTGAAAAGAGACAAAATTGTGAAGATTTTTTCACCAGACAGATATTTTACCTTTAAAAATATACTAATTTGTTAACAGCAGATTCGATATTAGAAAATTACTCAAAAAAAAAACCAGCCAAACGAATTCCTCAAATTCAAATTCGCCGGCTAGCGGCTGCCGGCTTACAGCATGTTGGCTGGCAGCTTACTCTGTGTAAAGTTTACGTCTACTTCACTCAAAGCTCTTTGCTTCACTGCCCTCTATGGTGTGCGAATGGCATTTATCTGGGGTTTACGTTCGTTCTAAATTCATGTTTACGTGAGTTATTTCCGACCTGAGGTGTTTCGCTAACGTACTTCACAGTTAATTACACGTAGGTAATATCGTTGTGTAGGGTAAAAAAAAGCTATCAAAACTGATGGTAGGCTTTGAAAGCAGACCATGTTGATTTCCAGAACTGTCAAAATGGCGTTAATTTGAGTTCCATATGGCGTGAAATCGTCCAAGGTGTTTGTCAACACGCCCTGTTTATCACCTGCACTACGAAATGGAAGATTTACTATTACTTATTGTGAAAGATGCCTCAAGCGCTAAGTTTGCTGAATTAAGAAACACCTGTCAAGAGCTCCATGGTATGTACATCACATTAGTTTACACAAAATATTTTCAATGAACAAAATGTTCATGTTGTGCTTATGTTTGTAGATTTTCTTGAAGCGCAACAAGGTACCCTACGAGCACCACCTCATGAGTTACGGTAATTTAATTCTGAAATGTATTGTTTCATTTGGACTGTCTTGTACGTAAAATTCATGCAGATGTGCTCTTGCTGGCACATCACATCTTACAGGCACAATAGCATACTACAGTTTATAAAGAAATAAATGGAATATTGCATTTTGGTGAAAATTTTGCACTTATAATGATACTTACACTTGCCTGGTGATGTTTCAGCAACGCCAATCAACACAGGTTTTTATCTCTTGAGTTCATAATAATAATATAATAGCATAGCTTTTGACATCCAAAACAGCTTGTAATCATATCTTAGATGAGTTATCATAAGATTTGTTTAATTCAAACAACTCCATGGTGACTACCAACCTGGAAACCTCAGTGAGCTTATTTTGAACCTGGAAAGCACAGAGAATTTTCAAATCAAACCTGGAATTTTTCATGATCAAAAATGTATTTTGTGTTTGGAATCAATCAATGTTGACATGGAAATGATAAAATTGATGTAAAGTCGATGAGATGATGGTATATGATGTTTGAATAGATCCACTAAATGTATCCTGAGGGCATGGCATTAATATTTTTTTAGCTAGAATCGAATTGTTCGTATTTGTTGTTTTATTCTAATTTAGGGAAAAGTGTGTAAGTGCATTGAAACTAGCGCTGGATTCCCGTAATTCCAAACTAATTGCTCATGCAGTCAGCGGCTTTCAAGTACGGGTATTCTTTGAATTATAATCTGATCTGTCATTACTACTATCCCCATGGGTCAGTAAAATTGGAATTTAAATCGCTCACAGAAATTGCTACGAGATGATCGATTTCAGTCAAACTTTGAATGTGAGCAAGAGGAGCAATGGCTGCCCTGCCAACTTCTAGCTGCCATTGGATCTATCAAATCTCATCCTGAGGACACGCAGGTTGATCTCCTTAAAATTTTATTGAACATGGCTTGTTCTACGTGGTGGAGCATGAACGAAGCGGTGATATTGCGCATTTTGCGCTCTTGTCAAGAAGCTTACATGAATAGCAGTCCAGCTGTCAAAATAGCAGCCCAGGCTACAGCGAGCCAAACAATTTGGGCTTTTTGCAACCACCTACAGAACGAAGATAAAATTATCCAGGTACGGTTATGGTCATGCATGTAAACTGGTGAACTGGTTTGCTTAATTTTGCCTGAATATTTCCAATAACAAATTTTACTTTTGCTTACTAAGAAAATTTTTGCATATGCAAAAATATTGGGATTGTGCTTGTTCAGAATTGTTGATTTTAAATTGCGCATTTTAAATGACTATATATACTCAAAAATACAATAGGTGTTTTCAAAATTTATTTTGAGGCAGTGAATGGATGTATGTACTAACAATCTAACAATTGTTCCACTAACAAACTGACTTTTCAGAAAAATCCATATCTGCATGCTGCTCAAAAACCTGGGGAAGGTTGGTGCTTTTCACTAATGCCTTAAATTGTACTAATTATTGAAAATGTATCTTCAATACTGATATTCATAAGTTTGTTTTTCTATGCCTAATCCATTTCTTTTAATTGCTCAGATTTATCTGCAACTGAATCTGCTTTTAATAACCTTGTTCCCATTCTTCAGTATTTGTGTAGAAAGTTACAGCAAAAACCAAGGTACAACCTATCAGTTGTGTCTCAAGTGTCGGAAATTTACCCAAAAATTCATATTTTAATGTTTCTTTTGAAAATCATTTTCAGAAATAATAATGTTAAAGAACGAGTTATTCCATTTTATTTGGAAACCCTATTGAGTCTCGTATCTGTGCTTCCGGGTAGACCTACTGCTTTGAAATCTTATCCGATGCAAGATTATTTATGGTAAATGTGTTTTATTAACATTTACTTTGATCTGGCCTACTCAACAATATTGTGTTGGGTACGTGGAACTTGAGTGTCTGTTTTTCAAAATTATTTGTGAAATGCTTTATGGCTAGACGAAAACTTATTCGTGCTGAAACTTGCGTATGCCAATTCTAACTTGTGATGAGTTTTCTTAAATCGAGCAGCTGTATAAGTATATGTTCACTTTTCCTGTGTTACTTTTCAAAGGAAGGAGTTTTGCCCCACTTTGCTTTCGTTGCTCGGATCACCGAAAACAGACAATGTAATAACAACGTCAGCACAAAAGCAGAATGCTGGCAATGCGGATATCCACGCAGATGGTGCATTACGTCGTTCCAACGTGTTTGCAGCAAGTCCTGTGCTGACTAGCAGTGAAGCAAAGACTGTTTATAAGTGAGTGAATTTGTATTTGAGGCGTACATGTGAAAAGTTGCCCACTTTGTCTGAAATTCGATTTTTACGCACCATTGTTATCTTTTCGTTTTATTAGCATTGCTATTGAATTAGTCAGGCTTGCTGGACCATTCCGGGCTCTACGTCCTATGCTGGAATCTGTCTTTCACCGAATTTTACTTTATACTTCACCGGCACACAGGCTGGAGGCGTTAAAAGCGACCAAAGATGTAAATATCAACAGGTTTTAAGAAATAGATAATTATTAATTGGCTTATATGAACATGATGAAGAGAGTTATTTTGGTTTTAATTGTTGCATTTATTATTTAGTATGCCCTGTAAATGCCAAATGTTTTTTAGATATTGAAGAAGCCAGAGCGTCTTCTTTGCTTCGGTGGACTGCCACTTGTTGATGATGAAAAAGTTTCTTGCTCGACGGATTTAGGACTTATGAAATTGTAAGACTTTTTACATATTGATACGTGAATCTTCACCTGCGTATTACTTTGCATGTTTTGAAATTTCTCCATTCTCAAATGGCATTCTTTTATTATTTAATCCCATTATAATGTAGAGCAATAGATGCATTTGTGGAGTGTTCTCATTGCAATGATAGAGCTGTGTGTTACCAAAGCGTAGATTGCGTTGTTTCTCTTCTGGACTCGCTGGAACACATTTGTGAGGGACAGGGTCTATCGTCGGAGCAAATTAATCAGATAAACAACCTTTACACAAGCTTGGAGAGCTCAGATTACACTGGTAATCAAGGATTGGTGTTTTCATTAATTATTTTGAAGGGTCTGTCTGATAATTGAATGTTTATTAAGGGCCTATGACTTACCAGTCTTGGGAAAAACTCAGGAAACTAACTGAAAGGAATCAGTCAACCAGTCATGATCAGTCGGAAACTGATGAGGAGGATTCTGAAATCAATTCTGAAGAAATCTCAAAAGAGGCTAATGAAGACGATGAAAGCGATGAACAACAAAAATCCATCGAAGGTGAAGCTGAAAGCAAGGAAACCATTGTTAGCCAGGCCGCCACTGAGGCAGATGACGCATCTTTGAAGTCGACCACTTATTCAAATGGAAAAAGGGATAACGACATCCCTTCTGGATACGAGACGGATTCTTCGGGAAGTACTGAAGGTCCGGAAGAAGGTTTTGATGAAATCGAAGAACTGGAAAATGTAATGCGCATGACCTATTCTGTGCACCAAATTAACACAAGCTTGTGTAAATTATTCGATCTGTATTAAAACTAAACATTTGTTTACTTTTATAGGCACAAGATGACGAAACTGAAGATCAAGCTGCTCGTCGTCAAAGAATCCCTAAAACGTTATTAGGATTGCAAAACGGAGAAGCCGAACAAGAACGTATAGCACAGTTGTATGAAACTCGGGATCTTTATGCGCAACAAGAAAGGAACAATGCTAGGCATTTCGTTTCTATTCTGAAGAATTTACTTCCAAAATTATTACTGATTAAAAGCTCGATTGAGGCGGATGAGGTGCTTCAAGAATTTGCTTCCAAATACTGTGAAGGTTAGTTCAAAACATAACAAAATATTCTGCCAAACTTTGATAATAACTTTAACATTATCCTTTTTTTCAGAAGTGACATCTTGTCAGATTTCCAAGGGAAATAAAAATAACGAAACTGCTTTGCACAACATTATTGTTAATGCCGATGGTGTTTACTTGGCGACGTATTCATCGTTATCCCTAAACTTGAAACTTGTGCAGGCTAATTATTATAATAAGGAATCTTTGAAGGTACCTCCCCTAACCGAAGTAAGTAGCAGTTTCTTTGAAATCCGATATAAACATTCGTAAATCCACAAATAAATAAATAGCCTGCGCCGGTGGTCGAGGCAGGCGATTTTCCCTGTGTGGCGCCTCTTTCGGATTAGAGTTTAAACCGAGGTCCCATGCGGATCCCCTTGCTCTCCGCACGTTAAAGATCCCTCAGAGGGGCATATTCCTCCCTGTGGTTAAATTTCCTGGTGGACGGTCTGCCCCCTGGCGTTGGTGATGGGCCCAATAGGTGCGAAAGTAGGCCAACGTTAAAAATTCCACACGCAAACAAACAAATAAATAAATAGAGGAAAACATTTTATCATCCGTTCCGGGATCAATGGATTTATAAGACACCCAAATCTTTTAGGAACAATTCATTGAAGACGTTCATGGAAGTGGCGTGTTGGTGTATCTTTCCGCAACCTGGCTCGCTGAATTGTACCAACAGATTTTAGTTGATGACCTATTAACGCTTTCCGGCTACGATGTAAATTCTCACGAAAACTTTGCTCTAATCAACCTTTTAACCGGTAAAATCGAATTGTAGTGTTTGTAATGTTATTGATTTGCATACATCTCATGGCTGACTTCTTACTGCGGAAATTCTGTCTTTTTTCTAGATCTCGAAGGCTTGAATAGTGACCAACAGGGATCTTATCTGCTGTCAGATTATTTTCGATTGGAGAAAACTGTAATGAATGATAACAGTGGGCCAGACGTGCAGGCAGGTAAGGTAGTGACAATTTTGATTTGAAAATTTGTGTGGAAAGAAGAAAAAAAAATATGTTAATTGTATTTAGGCAGGAAATTTGCTCGTCGTATATTAACTGGATGCTGGGATGGAATCCTCGAAGTTCTGTCCGTGTTGTTGAATGGGAAAAACGCCATTGGCCTTTCGAATACCCTAGGGTTGATGTTGGGGACCGAAGGAGCTAAAGAGGAACACAGACGGGCTCGAGATGCTGTGGCCAACTGTTTGGATGGATTGCAGAAAGCTGCACGGCTTAGCAATATTTTAAGTAAGAGTTTTGCAAATGCGTTCAGTGGTTTTTTAAGTGGATATCTGGAAAACATTTAAAATCGGTTGCCTAAATTACTGAAATATGCTTTTAGACGTGCATTCTCGGTGTGAATCTGTGTTTGCACTTTTGGCCGCTGTTTCGTGCCCCGTGGCAAACCAACCCGATGGCACGCAGAGTCGTCGGAAAAGACTCAAGTCGTCAGTTCTGGCTCTAAAAAGTCGCCCAATGAAGCTGCATGCGTCTCACATCTTGAGCATGGATGTTATTCTTTCACGTGGATTAGAACTTGGGAGTTACAGTCCTGATTGCTGGAAACACGTGTTCAGGTGAATGTTTTTAGAATTTACATTTATGTTTATAACTGCAATTGCTGGAAAATGCAAAAATGTATTTTTACAACTGGTTCAGAAAGAGATTAGTACTTTTAAGTACTGTATTTTTATTGATATTTTTGTGGTAAAACATGTTTGCAGTAAAACTGCTAACTTGCTATCATTGAAATTCTGTCCGTCATTTTTTTTCTAGGTGCTGTATATACTTGGCCGAATTAGAGCATTCCTTTTTTAGCAAAGGTCTTTTAATGAGCACAACTCCAAAACGTTCTGCATGCAAAGAGAATGATCTTAGCTCAAAGTTACATCAAGCTGAAGATTCGAGGCAAGATCATTGTTTTTTAATAGTCTAATTTTTCGTAATTGCGTCTTTAACTTTTGTTGAATGCTCTCCTCTGCAGCGAAGAATGTCTACAGTTCCCAGCATCTTCTCTACATCCGGCGTGCGCAACCTTAATCAACATTCAAGAACTTGTTAAGGAAAGCTTAAGCAACTTGAGCACGGGTGGCATTCTATCATCAGAGCAAAGTCTTCAAGCACTGTGCGCTTTGTCACAGCTTGCAGACAGGTACTTCAATCAGGTTTTGCAGATGTTTACCCCATTAGATTTTGTAGCAAAAGTTTGAACCTTTTGATTCCAGGTTATTCGATGATGCTGCTTATAAACTGAACCGAAAAGCTCTTCTCGACTTCTTGAATGCGCTCTGTTTTGCCAGCCAGGCGAACCTTTTTTCCACCCCCGCAAAGCAAACTGGCACCAATTCGGCAAAGACCTGCCCAATCAGTTGCCGTAGTAACGTATCGCTGTTACATCGCACAGCGGATGTTATGCTGAAATGTGTAAGGAGCGGACGGCCTTTAATTCATGTAATGCAAGCGTGGAGCATTGTCGGACTTCATCTAATGGAAGTAAGGAACTTGTCACGTTATATCACGTTATATGTTTAGGATTCACAAATGACCAATGGCACAATTTTGTCTGGTTTCGATCTTGTTGAATTTTTGAATTACAGGCAGCTTGTCATAAAGACCAGGATGTGGCGAAAAGAGCCGTAACTAGCATTCACGATATCGTTAATGCGCTGCTTGCTAGTCAGTCAGAGCTACCCTACTTCCATTTTAACGAGGCCTTGTTTAAGCCCTTTGAAAATCTTCTGTGTTTGGAGTTGTGCGATAATGACATTCAAGATCAAGTTAGTGATATTTACGTAAACGCGCAATACTACTGATTAATGTGTACATGTTCATATTAATGTTTAATCTCATTACTGCCTTTTCTCGTAGATAATCAGCTCCATTTGCGAATTTGTGGAAGGCTGCACAACTGAAATACGATCCGGGTGGCGTCCGTTATTTGGCGCTTTACGTACTGTCCGTCCAACAGTCAATTCTCATCCGGTGCCAGATGTTGCGAATCAAGAAGTAAATTTAAACCCGAATCATGTACGGGTAGTTCTTGACGTTTTCGAGGCTTTTTTGAACACCGAAAATGTCCTCGTATTTTCCAATGCTGCAGTCGACTGCATCCTGTGCTTATTAAAGCACATAAAAGGTATATTTATTGATTTTTATTACTAGATGTGTCGTAATGCAATTATTTTAAGTGGTCATTCTCACTGACAGGCGAATTTGGAGATGGTTCGGAACCCTTTGATTCAACATCTACTCATCCAGATTTCTGCTTGGCTTCCCTGAAATATTTGCATAAATGTTGCAGTATTTTAGCTTCAATGCAGAAGATGCCATCGTGCCCCATCTTTCACGCTTCGAACAGGTAACTTCGACAATTTCTACTCTTGCTAATACTAACGTTCATCTTATTTTGAAAGCAGAAGAGATTTCCTGAATTTATTTTGAAAAATAAATACTGTTCTTGTATTGTATGGTGATAAATTTTAATTTTTATTGCAGAATCCAGTTTCCTTCCTTGCAGTTTATAGATCCGGATATTCCTGCCATGGCTTTTGTGCAGTTTGATGAAGATGAAAACCTGCAGCCCTCGGAAAACACTGCTTTCAGGGTCGTTGAGCACCTCGAATTTCCATTTGGCTTCAGCAAACCATTCACATTGGAGTCGTTTCAAGAAAACCTATTGACCTTAGAACATCTAGAATCTCCATCGGGAATTCTTCACGTTTGGTGTTTGATATTAGAAGGATTAATGGGATCCGTAGTGAGCTCTCAAAAAGCACAATCTTGCACGATGGAAACGTTATTTGACTTGTTGCAAAAAATATATGAATTGCCAGGTTGGTTGGCGTTACTCTCTGTTTGTTTGATTTCATTATACAACGTTGTATCGATTATCACCTCTTGACTTGATTGCTTAGGTTTTGAATTCGGCTTGTACATCATCAATCACCTAGTTCTTCCTTCTGTCCAGTCGTGGTTGCGACGTACATCGAGAATATATCGCGGGTGGGATAATTTTGCCTCACAATTTAAACAGTGCTGTGGCCAAGTGACTGATCTCATTGTCGATTACATCATCAAGTTAGCCGGTATGGTTTGCTATATTTGGGCGATCTTTCTTCGCATCTTGAAGAGCTTGTTCTTATAATCGTGATGATTTGCTTGTCTTTAGAAAGCAATTTATTAGATTCTGCCCATGGAGTGAAGCTAATGCTATATCAGCTTCTTCAGCTGTTGATCGAATGTGTGGCCCAATCAACAGAAAGTATTTCTCGCCTTGGTTGTTCGTGCATAAGGTCGCTTCACATTTTTTTCTCAAGAATACGTAACGTAAACTATAGTCAGCCATGCATCACAATCTTGTTATCTGCTTTTCAGGCACATCATTGTTACCAGTGGTCCATTTTTGGTTGGCGATCTTTGGGATATCTTGTGCCAGGCATTGCACAGTGCTTGCAGTGTCAGTCTTTTCAGCGTGAAGCAGTTGATGGTTGCATTCCGGGCCAATTCCGACAACTTTTACGGAGATATTGGGCAGGTTAAAGTGGCAGCGAAGTCAGATTGCTCCCCGGAAGAAAACGAGCGGTTGAAGCAACTTGCACAACAGGTCATTATATTTGCAAACGTGCGACTGATATTTATCCCAAAACATTCATATCTGTATCTTTAATTTTTTTTTTAGGTTTTTCTTATGGACAATCAGCTATCTGTGCCGAATGGCATGTTTCTGGACGATCCAATCGACGACGACCGTTCTTACATTTTTCTGTTGTATCCGCCAGGGGCCGAAATGAGTCTGAATCCGGAAGTCTTTGTCGTAAAGTAAGTTTACTCGCAAATCTTGATTGAATTTTAAATTTTGGTCAATTTACAGTTTGAGATGAATTTTTCGTTTTTCAGAGTCCCGTTCCGCAGTCTTGTCGTCGGCCTTTTAGCCCACCAGATCCTCTTGCAAACGATTGGGGCAATTTTGCTACAAGGCTTGCCACACATTGTGCCAAGTTTAGCCAACATTTTGCTGCAAAGTCCAGCCCCAACCCCTTCTTCTTTGCCAAAGGATAAAATTGGAACAAACGTGGAACAGTCCGAAGATAAAAACTCTCGAGTGAATTTTCAACTTCCAGGTAGGCTTTAGCCACTCTTCTAGCTCTTTAGATATTTTTAAGGTAGTTTTCTGTGTTTTGTAGTTTTTTGTGTGTTTACGATGAAGTTTTACCATTACGTCTTTACTCCGTAGGCATGCTGCAGCATCTCTCTCGGAAACAGCTGTTCACGCTCTTAAATTGTTTGGAAGATTCGTACAAAACAGCATGCAAATTCGATGTACGACCCGGGTTGAAGTTTCTGGTTCAGAAAGTAGCCCGAGCCAATGCGGCGGCAAATCTTTACAAGCAAACTGGAGCTAGCTGGACAATCCGTTCGATCGTTCTCCTGGAGCTGTGCCTTCATTGTCAGCAGTTCTCCGGCAACGTCAAGGCGACTGAATCAATGAAGGAAGAAGCCGAATACTTCACCGTCAAAATGAAGGATACGTTTTCAGATATGTGCAGCCTGTACGCGGAACTGTTCGTCAAGAAGGAATCTGACTGTTTCGATAGGCTGCAGGATCAACCCATATTTTTCCTGGTTGCGCAAACGGACGACTATATGGAAACGAGGCACAAAAACGAAGAGAAGGTCAGTCCAACTGCCATTATCGCATCAGCGAAAGATGAGGAAGTCAAACCAGCGCATGAGGTGCAAGCTATTGAGGAAGTCCACAAGTCGGAGGCGAGCGACGATAGTCCCGAGTCGGCGCACGATGTTTTAGCCGAACTGGGGAGCGAAGAGTACGAGGACAAGGAGGACGACGATACGCAGATCTACAGCGTGGCCACTCAGAAGGACATCGATTGCGTGGTGGAAGAATTCAAAAAACGCAAGCAGCAACATGCGATGCCAACCATGAAAAGGGAGAAGAGGAAAAATCCCTTCAACATCGAGCGAATGAGGCAGCACAGAGCGGAAGTGCAAGAAACAAAATTGCCTTCTGTCTTGAAGGTTTGTATTTAATTCAATTCCACATCAGTAAGGGAATACTATGTGACAGGAGGGTGTAATCCATCAGCCCAATTTATGTCGGCAATTCCACCGCATTAGGGTGGTCATCATCATCGTTAAATTGAATTTCTTGCAGCTTAAATTAAGGCTATCCTATGGAAGAGAATTCCAATGGGCTCGGATTTCCATACAAAATATAGGAAGAATACACATGTAAAAATTTGTTAGAGAAAAATGTAGGATAATTGAAGACTACAGGGGGGCCTGGAAGCTGTGCAATTTTTGAAACTATCATAAGCAATGGATTTTAGTGTGGTTCTATGCTTTTCAGAAAAATTAATAGGAACATGAATATTACCACTGCAAATTTGTTTGGTAAGTAATAATTAGAAACAACATCACTAATGATGGATTCTGCATTTATACGTTTTCTATGAAAAAAAATATTTAATAATATTAATAATTAAGGGAACCCCTTAGGCAATTTTTTAAAAAAACCAGACCAGAAATCACAGATGTAACATAAGCTTCATTTTTAATTTAGAATTGTTGCAAGCAAAATTTTTTGAAAAACATGATGAATTTTGGCCTGTATCTGTCATATTTTTCTTTGCCACAGCAGTTTACATGAAAAATATTGCAAAAACAGGATTTTTTTTCTAAAACATAGGACTTCCTCAAAGATGTAGGAAATGTAGGAAAACTTCCAGTCATGATCATAAAATTGGTCTAAAATCTAGAAAACTACAGATATACCAAATGTTCTGATTGTATTGACATTTAACAAAAGAATGGATATTATTCTCTAGTATATGAAAGATTTCTGTAAATATTTATTTCGGTGACAGGGAGTTGGTTGTTGGCAAAGCAAAAAAAAAATAATTTTATATTTTCTGTTTTTATTTTTAGGATCATGAAGCCCACGTAAAAGTGCGCACAGAAATGCTACTTTCGGTGTTCGATTTCTTTTGCCAATTGAATGATTCTCAATTCAAGAGTCTCTTGCCATCAGTTTTCCCATTCGTCCGCACACTCGTAGCTCATGGAAACGATTCTACGTTACGGCAGACCCTGGCAGAATTTTTGGACAGGCTCGCTTTGATGTACTCTTTCGGAGTGGAATCTAACCGAAATGAATCCAGGTAAATTTATTAAGACGATTTTAAATCCAGGTTAATTTACACCCTCGATACCAACGTTTTCGTTATCATATCCAAATCATATTTTGCGATGATACCGTCAGCCACCTGTTACTCTTATAAGTTTACAAAATTTCAAACTGGCTCGAACTGTATCAGACTTGCTAAAATCATGCTTTCGAGACAAAATATTTAGTGAAAATGGACTATTGTCAGTACGAGTTCATCTTTACATTATTTGAAAAAATCTCGTATTGCTGTCAGGTCATAAGAAATGATGAGGAATTTTAATGTGCTATTTTTGCTGATATTTGGTGCTGGATTAGTGTTTGCTCCCTTATGCATAATTATACTGAATCTCTTCATTCCCTAGTCAAAGTGTGTCGCTTAGCAAATTACATGTTTTGGTGCAGTGCAGCTAATGCCTCTTGTGTCAGACTGTCAGTTGTGACTTTTCGATGCATTGCCACTATTAATTAAAAACATATTTTTATTTCATATTGATGATGACAAGTTATTCGATATTGTTATAAGCAAATTTCGTTCAAAATAATCATTCGTACACCAATAATAAACATACGTGCAGTTAAAAATGTTACCACAGTAAGGCGCACTGGTCAGCACTGCAATTAGCTGACCAAAGTCCATTTGAGTGTCTCGTCATAATTAGTGTGGGCTTGACCAGTTGAAGGTTTAACACTGTTTTCTCTCCCAAGTGTGAAATGCGATTCCAAAATTAGCTCTAGTTTTGTGGTTAGTATCCAGGTGTGGCAAAGATATCAACATTTGCAAGAAATTTGGAGGATGGAAATATGAAACGTGATAATTACAGTAAGCAAAAACGTGATTTTTAAGCTTACACTGGCCACCATTTTCGTAGTTCACCTACCTGGCAATACTTGGAATTTCTGCAATAGGTTACATGTTTTGAAATAATGCAGAGTCAGATATGATTATTTTACATTTTGCATTTATTTATATAATATACTGTACATTTAGGCCGTCGTGGCCAATGAATAGAGGCAACAGCACTTTGAGGCAGAAATTAATTCATAATTTCATATTTAAAAATGAAATTCGTAAGTGAATGTAATAGACAGGTAATGAATAATTAACATTTGCTTAAAGAAATTAACGCGTAACAGGTGTACAGGTGGTGAGCATTACTAGGATGCCCTATGGGTTGAGCGTCGTTCTGGTTGGCCTTTGAACTACTACAAATACGGGCAATAAATGGAATAAATCAGACCATTGGAAAACAATTACTAATTTATGCCTAATGAATGCGTGGGTTAATTAAAAGTTGTCATCACATTGGTTTTAAGGCCTTTTTTCCGACATTACATTTTTAACTTTTTGACTTTCGTTATTTCTAATACTGCGAGGGCCCTTTAGATAAGTTTTATTTTCTTCTCTACATAACGTGCCCAGTCGTGTCCTAATTGGACTTATGAAAATGCTAAGATAATTCTTATTATCTCACACTTTTAATATTTTATTACTTGTTTGTACTTCGATTTTCCCAACTGGGGATATTTGTGATTTGCAAACTCAGTGAAGTTTAAATGTTGAATTTGCCAAACAAATATTGTTGAACACACTGTTGTTTGAAAGCTGCAGGATTGTTTGGTCATTTTTAATCCGTTATAAAACGTTTTGATGCTTTCGACAGGGTGTCTACTGGATTAGGTATTACAAATTCTATGACTTTTCAATGACTTCCATGACCAGTAAACAACCTGTTGTATTATGAGGCGATGCATGGCGCCATCTATGCTGAATGAGTGGTGAACATTTGGCAACTTTCACTGTATTTAGGGATCTTCCTATTACTGCATTTGTTTTTGGTTCAGTATGTAGCCTACCATTGAATTTTTGGCATCAGTCTTTCGACTTAGCCTATATTATATTATTGGAAATATTTTAATTTTTTGTTGTGAGAAAAATGTTCACAAGTGGAGTAATTAAGCTTAAATTATCATAGTCCAACCAGACACTGTCCTGTACAACTGTTTGTCCACTATCTACTCTTTATAATTGTTGACAGATGACAGTAAAGTAGGACCACAGTGCAATGCTTTAGATACCAGCTTTGCTATTTCATTAGATTTATTCTCAGTAAATTTGTCATAAACAGATAAACTGGTCTTTTGAACTGTCTGCAAATGAGACAAAACAGTAAATGAAAGAAAAGTAATTTATATTCATAAAATATTTGACGGTTTGTCTTTGGTCACAAAGTTTGGTGCACTCGGAACTAATGAAACAAAGTGCCATCTAGAGCCAATTAACTATCACATGCTGCTGACAGTATGTAACTATTCTGGCAACTGTCTCGAGCGTCAATTTCCGATTTTGTTGACATACTGTCCTCTTGATGAATTGGTCTTGTGCACTGGAGACTATGGATTTGGAAATGTCAGAGTCAAACTCAGTTTTGACTCTTGGTTACAGATGGCGCTGTTTGTCACCCAAACACCAGGTCTGCCTTTGCGACTTCCTGCGCCAAAAATGAAAATATTTCTGTTTACAAATAACAAAAACCTTAAGAGTAAAGCTGAAATGGCAAGTGATGATAGCTGTGATTGCGTTCATTTTATAAACATGTTTACTGCCTTATATCGTGATGAATGATTCGAAAATTATACATACATAAATCTTATAGAAATGCAAATATCTGATGACAATGATATTAAAAAAGATGACGAAATCGTCAACCATAAATTATATAGTTTTGGGATCACAGACGTGGCAACTTGGCGCGACAGTGTCTCGATACTTGCTCGAAAATCGTACGAAGTGAATGTCCACGATTTCCTCGGGCTGACCAATCCTCCGAAGTTTTTTCCCTGGAACAAAATTGTGCCATTTTACGATTTTTTTGCAAAAAAAAATTGGCAAAATGCACAATTTCTGCAGCAGCCGAACCAGCGTCCAAGTTGTAGATTTATATTATTTAAGCCGTTAATCACATGGGCACATTTCTCGTTGGTGCACGACTTGGCCGGAAAGAGCATAGTTGGGACCTCAACAAGAAATAGTGGAGCAAAGGGCACATACAGGGGGCACGCGCTACTGCTGAAGAAGTGTTTCACCAATTATACGAGCCACGTTAATTTGATTTCATGACTTTTCCATGACTTGAGTTGAATTTGATTACATGAAATTTCCATGACTCGAATTTCATTTCATTACTTTTCCGTGACAAGCCGGCGTGACAGCGGGTTAAGAAACCCGCTGTCACGCCTTCATCCCAGACGGCAACGGGCCTAAAGCAGCTTAACTTAATTCAAGCGTGCATGTAAACCTCGCAACTCTTAAAACCCGTGAAACTCCGATACTTCTCCGTGCGCAGCGCTCCCTAGTGGATGCTCATTTCCTTCAGGCCCAGCCCATTGCTCGCCATTGCCGCGGCACAAACCCCTCTTGTCACAGAGTCCTCGCGCTGCTCGGCAGAGGGGCCTTACTGCAATCAATAGGGCCTCCAGACGGTGGACAAGTCCGAGTGTCCGTGGCCGTTGGTGCTTGCGCTGAACCGCGGCACTCCGTTGTCCGTCGTGTTGCTGTTGGCGTCTGCCGCAGCAGCAGCCGATGCTGCCGCCGATGCCACGGCAGCCGCCACGTGGTTCTGGGCGTTGGTGGTGTTTGCCTCGAGGGCCCTGGCCATGCCTGCCACGGCGGCCGTGGCCGCGGCTATGGAGCTGCTGTCGCTCCTCTGCGGCGACTGCTGTTGCTGTTGCTGCTGACTGCTGGAGAATGCGGCGTCCATGGCTGACCTAAGTTCGCTACCGTGCAGTATGATGCTGGGGTGGATCTGTGACTGGGACACGCTGGAGTAGAGGTGGGGATAGAGCAGGGACATGGGGGGGCTCAGGTAGAGGCCGGGGTTGGTGGCTCCGCTGCCGTAGAGGCCGTGGGGCGAGGATAGCAGCGGGTAACTGCTGTGGTAGGTGCTGGAGTTGGCGCCCAGCAGCGCCACCGTGGTCGTGGGCGTCTGGTGGTAGGCTGCCGCGGCGTAGTTGGCGCTGCTGGAGTAGCGGTGACCGGAGTCTGCCAGCCGGAAGTCTGATGCTGTCTTTGGGTAGCGCGGCACCAGCATGGACGGGAAGTGACTCTCGTGGTCGCCGTGCGCGAAGCTGAAGGCGGCCGCGGCAGCCGAGTGCGGGTCCAGGTCCGCCTTCAGGCCCATGGCAGCCGCGTGCTGGTCCGCCAGTGCCGAGAAGTCCGGAGACACCATGTTGGCCGACGTGTGGTCGCCTGCGAGGAAGAAGGGAAAAAGACGTGTGAGACGAGGATGGACCAAATGGATTTCATTGGACATTGCAATTTCGTCATAGTGACAGATCTGTATTTTTGCATGGCTGTTGGCCTTTTTGAAACCGAGGAGATGGCAACTCTCGCAAATTGTAGATTCACAAACTGCTCTTGCCGTAAGAATTTGCCTGATGTCAAGGACTTGAGCCTGGCTTGACAGAAGTCCTGAGAAGTTGACAGGTTGCGAAGTCATTGAAGCTTCACTGAAGTCTTACTGGAGTCATCAGAGTCTGTAAAGCCAGGGTACCACTGTGGTCCCACAGACTTCAGTGGGTCTTTAATGATTGCAATGGGACTTCGGTGATTTCAATGGACCTTCTTGAAGTCTCTAAAATTTGAAGTGCCATTGAAGTGTGGTAAAACCCTCGAAGTCTGAAGTCCGTCAACGAAGCTGGACTCGCCCAGACCTGCAGTTACTTCACGAAGTTCACTCGAGACTTCAATGAAGTCAATGGGAATTCAGTGGGATTTAATTGACTTCAATGATTCCGATGGAACTTCAATGATTTCTATTGGCCTTCAAAGACGTGAATGATTTACCCAGATTGTAATGATTTCAATAAATCTTCTTGAAATCTGTAAAATCAAGTTGAAGTCCCACTGATGATTTCAATGGTAATTCAGTGTGATTTCATTGACTTAGATGATTCCAATGCAACTTTAATGATTTCAGTTGGCCTTCAAAAACGACAATGATTTCATTCCAGACTTTAATGACGCCACCCCAGACTTCAATGGTCGTTCAATGATTACAGTGAGATTTCAATGGGACTTGTACCAAAATGTACTGTACACGTAAAACTCACCTGCGTGTAAATGCGCCGTGGCCGAAACGTCGTGTCCCACCATGGTCCCCGCCTGTGTGCTTCCCAGGTCGCCCGGGTAACCGAGTGAGGGCGTCGTGAAGGTGTTGCCCTGGATGCCGGCCCCCGTGCCCAGGCCACCGGTCAGATACTGGGAGTAGTGGGAGGCGTACGCGCCCCACGCGTGGGCGTCGGCGCTCAGGTGAAGGCCCTGCGACGGATCTGAACAGACGAAACAGATTTCATATTAGCCAAGGGTCAGAGGTCAGGTTAGGTTAGCAAATAGGTAAGGGATCTTATATGAAGACGTTCGTTTGCGTGGTACATTAGAAGCCATCCATAAAGTACTGGATATTTGTCACAACTAATCTTACTCTGATGGTGAAACGTTTGATAAACTTAAAATTGTCACGTAAGATTACGAGGGCTAAAGAAGCAATTTTCGTCAACAGCGGCCACTGGCATGCTCGATGGCCGTTTGCCGGAGATTTATCGGTCCATAAGTCAATTAAACGCCCATTTTTTTTCACCTGCGCCATACCTCAGCCATATTTTTTCGTCTTTTTCATCGACTCTGTTATTACAGTACGAACCGAGTGCAAAAACTCGTCTAAATCTCCCGCTTATGACAGATTTACGAATCCCGATTCTTCACGCTTGCGTCTCCGTCCCTGAATCACCTGCGTGCGGCCTCTTCACAGCCAACGCCCCGAAGAATCATGGGCTGACATTATTATCGATACAATCGCTGCCTCCAGCGTCGATTAATTACGCTTATTCAACGAACAAATTCGATACATTTTAACAATTTCGGGTTTGTGTATTTGTGTATTTTCGAATTCTTGATTCTTTTTATTTGAAGAATGGAACGCTAGCGCGTGCGCAGCCATTTCCATAAGAAAAACAAATGCGATTAAGTCTGCGTCTGTAAGGATTGTGAATTTGCCGTACAGTATGTATGGTAGACATTTTCAGATTTTGAATTTGCCGCTCATCACGTGCGAACGTTGATTCGTCGACCAGAGTCACGTGGCAACCATGGCAACCGTGGAACGCGAGATTCGAAATCGAAAGACGTTCTATTTTGCGAGAAGAACTGAATTACTCCGATGAAGATAGTATAAAATGCCAAGTTTAAAGTTGTATCTCAAGTAAAACGGTCATCGATTAGCAGGTAATTATTATATTGATAGTTCAAAAAACACAAGAGGTTAGATTATATATGCCCAGCTACAAGTGTACAAGTAGATGGGTCAGATTACTAGTGTAATAAGTGCAGCAATAACGTTGTAGGAACTGAAGGAGCCATTTCATAGGGTCAGGGTGTTTACAGGATTTGGTATTGCAAATTCCATGACTTTTTTATTGACTTTTTCACGATTTCAAACAAAAAAAATTCAATACCTATTAAAATATGGGACCGTTCAAGTTTTACAGGGTATGTCACCACAAAGTATGCTGTGATTTTCAGACACGATTTGCAAAATTGGTTATGACAAATGATGAATTTAACCCACATTTTTATTTTGTGAATCAATCAAATTTCATGTTCCTATTGTAAACTTCATGAGTTTTTCGTGACTTGAATGTCATTTCATGACTTTTCAATGACCTCTGGCGTGGGAGTGGATACAATGTCATGCCTTTCTCTCGATTCTCGATAGTGACAATCGCTCTTAGCTCTCAAATGGACACCACTGTCCTGATAGTGTGCAAATCTTGCAGTTGCAGGGTTCCCACTCAGTTTCTTCAGTCGATTTCCCCGAGATTCCGTGACAACTTTTACAATTTTTTAAAAAAGACTTAAGAAAAATAATAGATTTTATCCCACATTTTTATAAATGATGACGACTAATCAATTGGCTGATGCCAACTATCTCAGCTTCCCTGACATTGCTGAAAGAGGGAACCCTGATTTGGTTTTGCACAATTCTCTATTGTGTTGCCATTTCTCATCGACAGATGGCTACAGCGGTCGCGAATTCCAATTCCGCAGCTCGTTTCGCCAGTTGGTCGCTAGATGGCGACAGACGCGACACGGGCGCACGTGCGTCGGAATACAGGGTGGCGCGTAACTCAAAACTGCGTGAAAAATGACATCAGTAGAAAGCTGCTTATAATAGGGGACGATGAAGGTGATGATTTTTCGGTGTCAGAAAGTCTCAGTTTTTCTTGCATGGTCCTGAGACTTCTAAAAAAGCACTCAAGCGCGCGCCCACATGCCCAGCCAATTCAAAACAGATTCGGTGCCATCGGATTGTTTAAACGCTCGCTAATTTGTCGATGACACTGGCCACATGGCCCCCCTTATTCCCCTCTCTGGATGCGGTGTCGCCCCAGTCTCCTTTCAAGTATTTTCATTTTGCCGCAGAAATTGCAACTTCTTGCCCGGTTTTATGACGAAATCTATCTGGCTCGCCGAAAGATCCTCTCTCTCGATTTCCAGAAATCAGGAAGTGGCCGGACAACATCAATGTTCACTTGTCCGACGTTTGTTTTTTTGCTCGCTCCTAAACGACTAATTATCATCCTGATGTCCAGCGACACGAGTCGTGGACACCCACGAGCTGTTACGAATTTCACACTCATGTGCCATCGACACATGCTTTACCGAAAGTAGCCCCATAATGGCCGCACTGGACCACATGTAAGAAACGACCCATTTAACGACCAAAAAAACATTCACGATGATTTTATACTGTGTTTGAATCCCTGGCTTGAATCGAGTGCTTATAAAGACATGGTGACTGCTAATATCTGAAAACGAAATTTCCAGGTTTTCCAGGGTCAAAGTCACAATTCTACAGAAAACAAAATTCATGTATAGTAATAATAATAAGGAAACGCAGCTAGTAGGCGAATTTTTTTTTTTTTGAAAAACTAGGACTCAAATGGTAGGTTGTTGGGCAACATTACCAAACAAATGTATCCCATGGATGAATTTTACGAGCAATCCTCACCAGAAATAATAAACCTGAAAAACTACTAGTAATAATGGAGTTTAGCTAGATTTTCCTTGAAATGTTTTTTTTTTAAATAATACTAGTGAAAGACATTTTGAGGGAATTTTTTATATAAACTAGATTAACAATAATGCAGTTTTAGACCGTTTTGAAAATGTCGGAAATATTAATACTGACGGAAATTTACTACGTAGACGAAAATTGGAGAAAAATAACCAGAAATAACGGATTTTAAGCGTAATATCGGGAAACATTTTTCAAAAATAATAATAAAGGCAACAATTTTATAATTTTTAAACTAAATCACCAATATTGCAAAAAGTAAGATGGATTTAGGATCGTAAGAAGCAGGCAGATTTTTAGAAAAATATCGCAAAACTTTACAAAAATCACAAATGCTGAATTTTAGGGGAATCGTTGAGTAGATTATTTATCATACGATCAATTTTTGCTGATTTCAGGGTTTCCACTTAAATTCTCAATTCCATCTCCCTGACAACTTTTCAGTCATTTCCCCGACATTTTACGTGGAAATTGTTAAAATAATTAAGAAAAATGATGGATTTTAGAGTTTGGCGGATACAAACTATCTCAATTTCCCTGACACTTTCACGATTTCTATGACATCCCCTGATTTTCCCCAACTAGCCAGAAAGTGAGAACCCTGAATTTATCAGAACTATAACGAACAAGCAGAAAATGCATTTTTGATACTGAAAAATTCCAGGTTTCGATTCAAAATTCCCAGAGTTTTCCAGGTTTTTCAGTTTGATTATAAGTCCCTGAGGTTTTCAGAGTTTTCCAGGATTGGTAGTTACCATGTTTAAAATGGCGGCCATAAGTCTGTTTCTCCAAAACCGTGCTTTTGGTCATTTTTCCAAGTATTTTCGTCGTTGGACCCCCCTGCATAACACGGCGGAAACACAACGAGGTTCGCCTAATAATTCCGAGCTGGGAGCCATGGACACAAAGGGAATTATTCCCAATTTTCCCCCTCGATCCCCCCACGCTCAGAATGCTAATAGGACCGAAAGCATTGTGGCGCCCCCTTCCCTGTTTTTTTTTCATTGAAAATAGTTCGCATATGCGAGCCTGAGATAAAGCCCAGGGAGATTCGACCTGATTTGCATAAATCCTCGGGCTTATCGAGTGGCACACTTTCGATTAAGAACAATGGACAAGTCCCGAATTTCATCCCCAGACCCCCCCCCCCATTGACCCCAACTTAAAAATTTCAAATG
>JAQGAF010001402.1:0-31293 GCA_034687865.1 Kryphioiulus occultus
TTCCAGGTGTCGTTCTTTTCTCGTCGTAACCATGGCAACGGCTCGTTCGATTTTGGTTCGATCGAATTCGATTTATTAGTTTCCTGGAGATTGTAATTGAAATCTTAACGAAGTAAATCGCCAATAAAAAAAACTTACCTGCATATATAGACTATTTCTATCAATCTGATACTAAAGTACGTACTGCTGAATAACTGGTAAGATAATACTCTCAAAATCAACAAATACTGGCAATATTACTGATCGTAAAATAGGCACAGTAGGCTACTGTTGAAATTATGTTACAATCCGAATGTTACAGGATGCGCCGCACTATAGGAAATTCATCATAGGGAGTGTTATAGGAAAAAAACGCAATGACAACACTGCAACATACGTTACCGTGTTTACCGAGTGGGAAATACACAGCAACACGTCATCACTGGTTTATAAACCTAGGTTTTCGTTAGGTGTGGCTTGATTATTACCGTGTTTCTGGAACACGGTACATATTACCGAGCATTCCAATACCGAGTGGGAAACCCATTTCAACACGTCATCGCGGTTTCCGCCATTTTCTGGATTATAAACCTAGGTTTTCGTTTGGTGTGTCTTGCGTATTACCGTATTTCTGGAACACGGTACATATTACCGAGTATTCCATTGCCGAGTGGGTAACCCACTGCAACACGTCATCGCGGTTTCCACCATTTTCTGGATTATAAACCTACATTTTCGTTTGGTGTGTCTTGTATATTACCGTATTTCTGGAACACGGTACATATTACCGAGTGGGGAACCCCATTTTCTTATGTATAAACCTAGATTTTAGTTTGTGTGTATTGAGCATTATATCTGCCGGTAGGAGGCTATGTTGGAACACTCTCAGCCAGCCCTTTTGGCACGAAATCCGAATAAATCAATGGGTTCATCAGCATCGTTCCATCGCAGTTCAATCAACGTCAGCCATGGAACCTTTGCAACTGCGGGTCAGCGTTTTAATCAGAGATACCCAGTGCAAGTAATGCCTTCCTTAAAGCCTGCAACCATCAAAAAAATGAAGGCTAGGCCAGCGCACGTACAGTTTGATGCTGATCGCTGTGGATGCCATTGCGTCGCCCATGTGGTATTCGGTCTGACATTATTACACACGTTTGCTGGAGCCATTCAGGCATTTCCGATCCTCCTCCGAATTTTAATCACGATTTTGGACCGGATTAAACTTTCCACCAAATCAGTACTGACTCGATCAGAAATGGATTGCGCCTGGAATGGCAAGCATTGCTATAGTAAATATAGTTTTAGGCGGACACGAATTCAAGACAGTGGAAACATTGGGCTTAATCGGAAATGTCATTGTCTGGCAAAGCGAGATTGTATTTGCGGGATTGCACAGGTCACGTGTCTTCGCACCTGTTTCAACGCTATCCAAATCGAATAAAATTGTATAGCATCACGAAGGTGGTTTTGTTGCAGTCGGCGTCCACAATATGGCCAAAGAAGCTCGATAAAATGCCTCGAAAGCGCTCAGTGCAATGCTGCATTGCTGCAGTTTTTTAAAAAAATTGTTTTGGAATACATGTATTCAGTATACAGTGTTTACCGGATTTAGTATGGCAAATTAAATGACTTTTCCATAAATAGTGATTATCAGAAACATTATCTACCACGGTGGCTTTATGATTATTGGCCAAAAACATGGTAACAAATGAATTTAAGCCCAAATTTTTATTTTGTGAATCAATGAAAAGCAAAAAGTCCATGACCGCGTTGGAAATTTGATGACTTTTCCATGACTTCCATTGCCTGAATCTCATTTCATTACATTTCAATGATTTCCATGACCGGAAGACACCCTGTCACTCAGATTATGTAGATTGTAGGCTACGTGAATGTACCTTCATTTTCAGTGATGCTTGCGCAAACACTTAATCAAACTATATCTTATAAGTGTGAGATGAAGTGATTGGTTACCGAAACTAACCTTAAAACATATTTTTTTATTTAGCTGCCCACCGTCAGGTAATCGCTGCCAGCCTACGGGCCGTGAGGAGAAGCCCACTTTCTCATAGTGTCTCTGGCGGAGCTAGGCATATTCTGTAGTAAACTCCAAAAAAATTGCAGATATCCAGGAAACAGTGATTAAAATCACTAAAGAAAAGTGTTGTTGAGCCAATGGAACCAGTCAGTGTTTTGAAAAAGTTTCAGAGGCGAATTTTCAAAGCCTGGATGTGAAAACTAAGGAAACCCTACACCATTGTCAAATGGAAACAAAAAGAATCAATATGCGATGCTGCCCAACATGACTCAAGAAAAGGTGGTTAATGAACATTTATTGGGGTATAATAAGTTTGGCGGGTAAAATGTTTTGTGTTGGACACTTAAAAAACAAACAATCAAATAGGGCGTGGTCAATCTGGCTTCGCTAAAACCCGATATAACATGTCTTCTCTACTCTAGCGCAAAAAAATGGCGCCTGATCAGAAACTCGTGTTTTTATTTTAAATGTTCGTTTCGAAAAAAACGCACCAAGAAATCCACGCACCTGCTCTCAAGAATTCAACAACAAAGTCGACGTCACCACCTTTTGGGTAACTTGAGAAGTTGTGCGTAAATGGGAGAAATCTGGTTTTAGAGTCAACTGAACGTTGTGCTCAGCTTGAGCCTGCCAAGTGTTCCCATAACAGAATCGACTTTGTTCAAATGGATTTTAAATTTTTACTTAGATAAAACCACCCCCTTATCGTGCTCAAACTAAATCCGTAAAATCAACTTTATGTGAGCAAAACGCGTTTTCATACAGGACTTTCTTGTTTAAAATGCAATTTAACTCTGCATGGAAACTTGGTAAAATTCCTCCTGGAAAGTTGATTTCCAGTCACAACATTATAGTTTGGCAACCTTCAAATACAGGGTAATTCAAAAAGGATGGTGAAAAATTAAATTTGATTTATTCTTAAAATAACTGACACCTCACTGTCAACATCCTACCTTGGACACACCGAAATTAAATAGTTAATTCAATTAACAACACTGTGGTTAATAATTACGGTCGTAGAAATATAGCGGAAAGACCGCATTTGTTGTCAAAAGGTTTATGCGGAGTTTTATGAGTAAGTAATAATGAACAAGTAATACAGGGTGTTCAAATATTCTATTGATGACTACAACGACAACGAGTGGCGTCTGTTAACGTACTGAAAACGTAACCAGTGGTATCCCACAAAATTACGTTGCATAAGGATTTCCCTGTCCTAGGGAAATTGGAACGGAATAATTGACTGGTCACACTGACGATGTCACAATTAACTACCGGTAATTAATCAGAATGGGGGAAATAATAAGAGGAGTTATTAACTAAATAATAATCGGTATTAAACACCGTGAACACACAACAAAATTAACATTATACTTTTGGTCGCTGTGTCCGGGGTGTAACATGAACATAACATCCCTACTGGTCACCAATGACTGAGTCATACTTCATCAATATCAGCAACAGGCATCCACTTCTGGTTTCAAAAACCGCCACGTGAGAAAGGATTTTTTATTATTATTGACATTTTCTTTCAGGATGTTTTCCGGACATATACAGCAGTCCAATTCGATTTACCGCATCGCTACCATATCATGACTGCACAAATAGACCGAAATGCTGACCTTTCAGTTTCACTGGCATTGTATCTGCTTCAAAGCCATCAAAATACCATTTCCATAAAATAACCAGCAATATATGCCATGAAACTTGTTCATGGTTCCGAGCATGTTTCATGCACCAGACATGCGCAAATATGTCTTCTAAAAGGACTTTGTTTTATATTATTGCATTTGTGGTCGTTTCACCAGAGGTTTTGACACGGTTTACGAGGGATTCATTGCAACCCTGCAGCAGAATCGGGAGGATCAAGCAAAATTAGCAGCACTTAACTGGAACAAACATCTCGAGATGCTATTGATCTCTAACCTTCCTAAGTCCGTGCTTAGAAGTTGAAAATAATGGTCAGGATAACCAGATAATGGACCAAATCCTTTGATCACAATCGCAAACCTGTCTTTGGTGTGGATTAAGCACTGATGCCAGCACATTATCCGGATACATTGTACTGGGTCCATTGTCAATATTACGACTTAGTGTCAAGATTAAAAAATATTAATACAGTTTACGACATTTGTGCGGCATTGCTCGTTTCCAAACAACTTCATTTGGCAGTTACCATATGAGAAATGGTCATATTTGCTCCTTGGTTATTCTTATCAATTAACACATCCAAAATAACGCATTCATTATCAATTGCAACATGTGATGACATTTATTTGATGATGATTTTTGAAATATGTTTGCGATTAAAATACTCGTAGGTTTATTCTTGCTCAGCTCTGTTGCTAAGCTCGTGTCTCAGGCATGTGACACATCACCATCCTAAAAGTGATAAAGACGACGAAAAATTGTGGATTCCATTGATAAATAAAACATTTTTGAGTATCTTACTGTACTCGAAATCATCGATCATTTTTGAAACAAGAGTAGCTGCGGAGGATTTCATAGTTAATAGAAAATTATACCGCAGCGGTCTGGATGATTTTCAGGAATTTAGATGAAGTTTATTCTCCAAGAAATACTCATTAATTAGATTAAAAAAACATCCACGAATCGCATTACAGAAGCTTATTAAGTTATTGCCTAATAATAGCCCGCAGTCAAATTTACTTAAAAGCGCTTTCTTCAAAATTAAATTCAACCCCATGAGGTGAATTTCAAGCATTCAATTAATCCTTGAACATTATGCGGAAAGGTTTCGATTTAGAGCAGAGTAATGGTTGGAAATTTAAATCCATCCTGAGATCCAAATAAACATACCCCTGCATCACGACAATTGCACTTGAGCCAATTAGTACCAATGCCCCCATTAAACGAATTAAATTAAATGAAGGTCAAATTGAAGTCAGCGTCTGCCAGTTACACGCCAATAAATGCCTTTCAAAATAGAACCATTTTATCCCAGAATAGCATAGTACGTCTACTACAGTATTTACCCAAATGTGTAGATTCCGTAATATAAGTTAAGTTGGTTGCACAGAAAATACATAGAAAGACTACTATACATGTACTTGCTGCTGTCCTATAAAATATATTTTCAATTTTTTGTTCAATGTTCACGAATTACAGTAAGTAGGCCTACGTGATATTAGCTTAGTTAATCATAGTCGTAGTAAAATACAAAATGCATCATTCACTTACTTTTGCATGATGACAGTTGTTCTAGAACAATGCAGCAACTTCATGTGGGTTTTTAAGAATCCTTGAAGTTTGAAATGCCTTTTTTCAAATGCAAAAAAACAACTCTTATAGCTGAACACCCCACTGGTTGTTAAAAATGAAAATTCCAATTTCGGGACATCACACATCACACTTTGTCGGTCTCCTCGAATTACCCGTACCGGTATCTGCGAATTGAAAAAAAAAATAGTTATCTTACTGCTAAACTATTTTCACTCAATATTTACAAAATGATGTTTTATTAATTAAAAAAATCGTGTGAACTATTCGGAGCCTTTTTACATGCTACAATGTCAATTGCAACTTGGTCAATTGTCATACAGGTTGAAAGAAAAGTCTAGAACCATTTGGAAATATTTCGAAAACAGAGAAAACAAAATTGTACCAGCCACATAGTATTCGATAGCTCAGGAAGATGACGTCATTAAGTTTTCATAAATGTGTTTGATAAACATTACCGTCAAACTTCATCACCAGCATAACAGCTTTAAAATTTTTAGGAAACCCTATCTCTAAATTGGAATACAAGGCGTTTAAGTAGTTTACTAGCGATCGTTTTCTTTTTTTTTTGTTAAATAAAGCCCTCTGTTGATTTATAAAAAAATATGGCAAAAATTCAAAAGGTGATTCTCAGGTGAGGCAAATTGACCTCTAAATGCCCTTTCGCATTTTTGTCAAAATTGTAAATCAACGGACGACTTTAACTTAAAAAGCAAACGATCGAAATTTTTTAAAGAGAAAATGTCAAAGTCAATTTTTTGCCTGGCAGGTATAGGGATGACGTCAGACAACGTCAGGATGATGGTATTTCAACTCGAATTTTGGACACCCTTAAATGTAGGAATTTAATGGATATACATGTACATGTACTGTCAGTCATTTCAGGAGGATATACTAATTGCAGTAATTAACCCAGATTAAAGACATTATTACAGTGAGCCCATAATGCGATCTTATAGGATATTAGTGGAATTGGATAACAATTTTGGAAATTGTGTTTTTTATCTTTAAAAGGTTTGTCAGTAAGTCGATCGAGCTAATGAGAGCAATTGACATATAGAGTTGAGGTGAAGGAATTCCTGGACAGTAATGCACAAGTGGATCACTCCAACAATCGTCTTGTGAGATTGGCAACATGGCAAACTGTAGTGGAGCGAGATTAGAACCACATGTATTGTGTCAAATACCACTATTCACTCAGGGTCACAAAACAAAAGCTTTAAAATTAAAGTGTTTAAACACATGCACACAGTAAGGCCCAGATTCCCAAATATTTTCGTTCATTATCGTTCATTAATCAGATGATCCTTTCTATCAATACAAGAAAATATTTTATCAAAAAAAAAAACAATTTAATGTATTAATTACGCCTACTACATTTCCATAAAGGCTAAATTACGTTAATCTAAGTAGCTATAAAACAGCATTTAAATCAGCTTATAAATGAGGTTTACCTTTAGATAAAACAGGGTATCATGCATCACTAAGATTAACGTAACTTAAAGTTTGCATATAAACGCAGCATTACTTCAAACCTGACTACATGGTTTTCACTTCAATACTGATAATAGGGTGCTGACTTTAACTGATTTGCAATATGCATTTCGAGATGTGTAATTACACAAATGAAAGCCACCCTTACCCAATTTAAGGTAATCCCAAGTAAAAATATCATTAGAAAGCAATTCAGATTGCCAATTGTCTGGAAATGACTATAATTATTTTGAATTATTTCAAATGTTATTACATGACGTGCATCCAAATTCAATTGATGGGTATGATTTTACAAGCCATTGATAGCTATTGGCCATATTGCTATCACGAAATATCAATTGGTTACCATTGACACGGTTAAGAATTAACACTTAAGCTGTTGATCGAAGTTGACATCAAATGATTTTGATATCATCGTCAAACTTTACTAATAATTAAAGAAATTGTAAACATTTGGTGATATTGGTATTAATTGGTTTTAACAGTTGACCCCAATTAATAACAACTGAGCAATAGCAATGATAAATAACAATTAATACCAATTGCTATCATTAAACCTATTGATTGAATTGTTAAACAATTCCAATTTACATTTCCACTTAACCAGTTGATGTTTTTACTTGGGATATACCCAGGTTTGAGAATCAGGGCATCTAAAACCCTGTTCACACCGAGCCTATGAAACCAGTTAGCCAACCGAAACGAGTTTGCTTTTTGCGATGCGAACGCTATTGGCAGTACTGAAATTAGTTTGCAAACCAACTGAACGCAGGATTGATGTGACGTCATTCAGTGTTGCCACCTAAAATGTCCCTACTGATTCCAATGCTGCAACACCGCAAATTAATTTCGTCTAGTGCAACCAGTAATATTATTTCATGGTGCTATGTTACAATGTTCGTTTCGAATTTTTGTGCTAGTCTACAAGGTTGCTGATGTTTCTTCGATTTTATTGCCAAGGCAAGTTTAGCAAAAGCTGTTGCTAGTCAAATAAATTTAAATGTAACGATAATACAACTGAAATTATGCCACAAATTATGTATGAAAGTTCTAAGGTGTAATTTGGACCGTCAATTTTATTGTGATCGACAACAACTTATGCTAACTTGCCTAGCAAAATAATTAAACGGCATCAAATTTCGGAGACGCCTTGAATAAATTATACAACCACAGTCATGTACTGCACCACCTGTTAATGCTGTATGAACACTCCCGTTTGCAAACTAGTTTCCCAAAACTCAGTTCGCTACCACAGTAGCTTTCTTATATTCTGTCGCGCCAAAATGAAAATAGTTTAAAGCGACGTTTAAATACCGGTATTATGTCATTATCTTAGTGAGGTCAATCACATGCTGACCAAAGATGCTGGAAATGAGATTGGTGGTTAAACGATGACGTCATTATTGTTTACAAAAAGTAGGTTTAAGATCCAACATTTGTGATTAAGGACTAAAGTTCATCATTTTTATCTGATTTTCAGTAAAACTTGGATCAATTAGAACTGTTTTTTTGTTTGGGGGGGGGTAATTAGGCTGAAATTCACAAAAACGTGATTTCAAATATTTGAACGACCCCTAAGGGCTTAATACGTTCATGGTTAATTGAGTCAAATTTAGGATATTTAGAGAAATAAAAACAATGTGTAAACGTAATGGTGAAGATAGTTAAGTGGAACTGTCCGTATGTTAATGAAAGACCCTTAAGGTGATCCTGGTGTTACTTTCTAGCAACATTGAAATTCTCTCAAATTAGAGTGAAGATAATTAGAAGTACATGTAACAACAACCCAGTCCCTCGAAGCCCCTAGGTCTTCATGGAATGAAATTAACTTCGTATTAATTTGGTTGGTTGGTTCGCATTAAGTAAGACTCAAACTGTTGAACAAATGCATATTTGGCGGGGGTAGTCTAGTCCCACCACTGTTAAAGCTGTTGCCATGACTGTATCTTGTGCAACCGCAATTTCATCTCATACATATGTATAACTTTCACAATAGACTGTTATTATTTGCGACATGCGACATGCGACATTATCTTGAATAACAACAACGTGCAGTTTGTCTTCTATGAGTATAGCATTTCTTAAAATCCAAAGAATGCAATGGGATGCTGGGTTCAGTTATAATGCATTTGCCTATCATGTTATGATAATAACTATGCCATTGGAGAAAGCATTATTTGTTATGTATAAATAACCAAAAAACCTATTCAAAATCATAGAAAACCCGAATTGATAACATTAAGTGCTGTAAAAGCTCTCAAATATATCACGAGAGGTTCTGGCTGCTTCAGTGCTTCCAAAGGCTCCAATGAACATGGATTTTAGAAATATTCACTAGTGATTTTATTAGAATAATCCAATTGCAACAATATACTTTTCACAGAAATTGTATTTAGTTATCAGATATACCCAGCACTTGTGCGTTCTGTATATCGAACATTTTTATATTGCTATCTCACATTTGTTCTGTTTCTTTTCAGCCTGGGTGCTTGGAAGGCTGATGTGCAAGAGCGTGACTTACGTCCAAGGATTATCAGTGGCAGCCTCGGTATACAGTTTAGTGGCTGTCTCTCTTGACAGGCAAGTAAACAGTCTTTTTCCATCATTCTTATTTACGAAAACGAAAGCACATACTGTTTCGGTTGTTATCTTCTTCGCAACGGTTCTCAAGTTCAAAACGAATTTCCGTGATTGGGTGATACAATAAAAATCCAAAACTCAAACTTGGCACTTTAAATAAAGTACCTGAAAACCAATCGTTGTGAAACAAAATTAAATTTACCTGACAAGGTCAAAAGGCATCTTTGAAGGAAAAATGCTAACAGCAGCAACTTTAGTATTTCTTGGAAATCACGGATGAGAGATGTAATAAAAATAAAAAAACATAGGTTGGCAACTTTAAAACTTGTAATAAAGTTCTTTAAATCCTAGTTGACATTCACTTGGCCATTTCATGAATATTAACTGACAAAACGTGCGAAGCAAAAGTTCATTTCACAAGCATATTCAAAAGATTCTTTTCAAAGAAAAATGTTAACAGAAGCAACATTGGTATTTCTTGGCCAGAAAAGAAAATCACCATCAATTTGGATACCCTGGTGTCATCTTAACTCAATTCAAACCAATCCCATACAATTCCTCCAAATCTCCAATCTTGTTGTTGATAAGGTCAAGAAAGGTACAGAAAGCACTGATTGAAATGTTTAAAAATGGTGTTCTCTTATCAGGGTTCCTATATTTTTTTGATAACGAAATTTCCTGCCTTTCCAGGTTGTTCCAGGTCATTTTCCAATTTTTTTCATGACCATGAAAAATCAACATTTCATTACTTTTACTTTGCAAAGATATTTATTTCTAGTAAAATGGTAAAAAATTGGAACATGAACATTCCATGTTTTCCAGGTTGTGGGAACCGTGTTTAAGTCACGTGGAAGTGTCGCTGAAGTCACGTTTAAGTGTCGCTTAAGTTCCATTGAAGTGTCGCTTAAGACCCGTTGAAGTGTCGCTTAAGACCCGTTGAAGTGTCGCTTAAGACCCGTTGAAGTGTCGCTGAAGTCACGTTGAAGTGTCGCTGAAGTCACGTTGAAGTGTCGCTGAAGTCCCGTTGAAGTTTCACTGAAGTCCCACTGTGGCTTCAATGACTAACCAGAAGCTCGCACGGTCATAAATTCACGGTAAGCAGTAGATCGCCCTGACGCCATTTTTAAAAGGCGGACTTCTTCGCCAAACCCAAAAACCCAAACCCGGCACTGGTCACGAGGGCTAATATTTTATTTCCTTGATGTACGTTACAAAAGTGATATACCGTACATTTTTTCCAATATATCACGCGTGTCAAACAACACAGAAAAATTGACTTTCGGGAAGACATGAGAGGTGCTTGCGTTGCACGGCCCCTGTTGGGACCCTTGGCCTCCGGGCCGTGGCAGTCAGGCACAAGATTCAAAACTGCGTCCAGATAGGTCAGAAGAGCATTTGCTGAAAATACCACAATTGATGGACGAGCCTAGCTTTGGTCACGCTGCCACGGCTTTGGGCCAGGGCCCACCGGGCGGCCAATGATAATGCACAGATCTTGAAATTGGACCCATAAAAACACTTTTGTGACACAACGACGCTCTAGCTAACAGTTTTATAAGGCCATAGGCTGCTCGTGCCAGGTGGCGCCACCTTAGGTTTGGGCCATGGCCCTTGCCCCCCGTGTCCACAGAAGGCGCAGTGTTAGCGAAGTTCAGCTTCAGCGCCATCTGTGGACATGGCGGCATAAGAGGCTATGGCGCTCCATGAAGAGGGCGCTGCACGGCATACAAAAAATAGCTGGGGACGACCTGTAGCGCCATCTGTGGCCATCTGCAGAATTTGAAATGCGAAAAGTTGCCAACACTTTCGTGTTTAGGAGAACACTCGAGAACACGTAATCTCGATATACGTGAACGCGCACATGCACTAAAACATACATTCGTTCTTTTTCAACCAAACTAGGGTCAAGAGCTGACATTGCGCTTAAATTAAACTGCCATGATTTTTCACGAGAATAGCATGGATACCCTTGTGTAGGAGAATCAAGTCTTTTGAACGCAACCCGGGAATATGTACTGCGGGGGCTAAGGACCCGTAACAAGTTCTGCAGGAGTTAAGGGCCCATGACATGTTCTACGGGAATTAAGGACACGTCACTTAACTGAGACCATCAGGGAATATAGAGCTTCTGGAAAAAAGTCAGCACATAAAGTTCACACCCCATGCTATCCTTGCGAACGAGCACAGACTTCGTGGTTAGCGATCCCACCAGGCTACTCGACATAATTACGATAATGGGCTACGTGTTCTAAAAGAGTAACATCTTCGCGTCGCACTGGTCTGTATACACGACAAAAGTAAAAAATCCCTCCGTATACCGCTAAGGTCTGGGAAAGTCTGAATCTCAGTCAAGAAATCCCACAACAGTCTCTACCAGAAACTATGCCGAAAAAATCGAGTTCCCACCTTTCGGCAGATATGTTTATCGTTCCGAAACACCAGGAAACTTTTTTCCCTTATGCTTACCAGGGAAATTCCCTTATCAGCTGCCAACAATTAAAGAAATTCTGTCCATCAAGCTGCTTGAGGACCAAGGAATACAACTTCTTCAGAGCCTGCCATCTCTTAAGAAGTTTTCTTGAATTTATGGAAGGCTCCTTTCTGAAAGGAAATTCCCATTAAAAGTCACGCAAGTTGCAAGGGGAAATCCCTGGCCATTATTTTAGGGGTTCGAGGGAAGATTTTCTGTTTCAGGACAGAGCAGACTGAATGAAACTCCTATACTTGAAATCAATGTGGATCTAAGGAGAAGTCCCTCTTGAACCTCATCTATGGAAATTTCCTTGGTCATTACGTGAGGGATCCGATGGAAGATTCCCCGTTTCAGGGATGAGCAGGCTGAATGGAAATTCTATTCTTGAAATCTATTTAGAAATAGGGAAAGTCCCTTCTGATTAGGTGAATGTATGGTCTGAGGCTCTTCGGTGCTATTTCTTGGAAATGAGGTTGGGTGTGAGGACAGACTGACTGAGGAAAGACAGTTGATCTCGTCATGAAGGATGCAGAAAGGAAGTCCACAAGAGAAATTTCATTCTTCAAAATCTGATGAACGGGACATTCCTTTTGTGAGATTTTTGGGTGAAAAGTTGAACTTATTCCTTTTGTGAGATTTTTGGGTGAAAAGTTGAGCTTGTTTCTAATCCCTTTGATGTTCATGAAGTTTAAAAAGAAATCTGTTAGCAGGGATGGTGATGAAGGAGAAATCCCTCAAGGACATGCAGATTAAAAACTAAACCCTATCTAAAGTCCTTTCTTCTAATCTTCAGATTCCTTCTTCTGGCAAACCAGTGCAGTTCCAGCTCAATAATGTCCGACAACGTCCAAGATGGGGTTAGGGACGATCCCTTCTTCAGCTCTTCGGGTGGGTTAGAAGAAAAGGACTTAGATGGCAAGGACCTATGGATGCTGCTTGATTTCTGCACTTGGATGTGGATCTTGTAAAAATCTGTACATGTCGGTAATGGTTCTTCAGAACATGACCAGTTTGGCCAAAGCAAAACTATGGAGAAACCGGCTCGAGAAGAGCCCATGACCATCTTCAGATGGTGCGTGCTGAGATCCGATGCGACAATTCGTGGGCCCTAGCAAAACACGATTAAACAGAGTGGGGCCAGCATTGTAATTTTGACATACAGGCACACATATTTACAAAGTAGTCAACTTATATATTAGAATTTCCCTCGCTAGCCTACATTCTGCGCAGTGGTGGGGTAGGTGCAAGTGGGTGAATATGCGCAAACGGAACACGTGAAAAGGGCCCAAACATAACACGTGAAAAATGCTAACTGTTCCATAATTCAAAAGAGGCTAGCTTATAGCATTGCGCAGAGTGTGCCAATACCAGAAACTGCTTAAGATGATGGAAGGTCCCTTAGGGCGCTAAGTTAAATTCCTAGCAATGTGCACTGGGATTCTAGGATGTTCCTTAGACTATCCCGGCAGAGCGTCGTGGGTCGTTCCGAGACAAGGCAGGCAGCTTCCAGAAATCTTGTGAAAGCCTCGAAGGACTCCAATGAGATCTCGGAAGGACGTTCCAGAAGGGTAGTTATGCATAGTACCAAAAGACTGGTGTATTGCTACATTCTAACGCCCTTCCAAAAAACATGTAGCTTTTGTGAGGATAAAAGGAAACCCTGAAGTCCCACGACATGAACAGCATCAAGACAAAAAGCAGAAAGATGCTGCCAGAATACTTTGCAAGGGAATCTTAGAGAATCCCATCTAACTTTGCTCCACACCGAGAAATCTTGTACATGAGTCAAGATATGCTGATGGGATACTGTTGAACTTCGGAGCTTCCAAAGAATCTTTCACGATTCTAATGTGCCCATATTGCTCAGTCTTACAGTACTTAGCACCTCACATACTGAGTCTAGCGATTTCAGTACGATTGAGTCACGTAGGAAGTCTGGAATTTTCCAAGTTGCCAAACGTTTCCTTGGAATGCCGAGACACTTTGTCGAAGCATCGCGGGACTCCGTGAGACTCCCTGGACTTTCTCACGACCGCAGGGATTTCTGGGCCTGCCACTGCACTCTGAGAATCTGGTTCTAAATCCAGCCTCGTGCCACCGTACCAAACAAAAAACTCACCGCAAAACGGGGTTCCGCGTTCTGCGACTGGAAAACGAAAAATAAAGATGAATCGAAATAATGAGTGCGCATCTCACGTGATAGTGATGGTGATGATTATGAGGATGAGGATGACGATGGTGCTGTTGATGACACTGGTGAGAGTTCGAGCGACACAAAGGTGAACTGCTGCCATCGTTTGAGAACGGAAACAGGGTGATGAGTGCGTCTCCGATCTCACGAAAACCGGGAGGGGAATGGTTAGGCGATGAATCGATGTCCGTGTCAGAATCAGTTGGCTTCGTGGGGTGACGTCACAGGCAATCTGGAGCTAGCCGATCACACGTGCGCCGGGCTTTCTGCAGAGCAGACCACCATGATCTTCTGCAAGACAAGGGTCGTGCGGACTGGAAAATAAGGAATGTAAGTCAGCACCATGATGATTCGACACACTAATTAAGTGACATTATGAACGCTGTTGACGTAGCTGGGAATCCGCATCGGGGTTAACCTTTTATATTCAATCTTACTATTGAAATATTGAGCTCGAGTAAAAGTGGTTAAATTGTTACAATTTTCCCTGACCAAATCTGATGAATTTTCCTGACTTATCAAATAAAAAATATCACATGTAAATAAAATTAACTTATATTTTCCACACTGGATCTAATATTTTTAATTGTTTTCACATGCATATACCTGATTTGTTTCACAATTTTAATCTAACATTTTTGAAAATAAAAAATTTGCATTTTTCATTCGACGCGGCTCCGCGTATATTTTAGAATTGAGAACGCCATAGGCATAATTTGTACGCAAACTAGACGGCAAAAAAAATTTTAAAATAATATATGGGTGTTAATATTAACATGAGAGCAACGCCTGCAAATTAACATTTAACAAAACGATATAGGCGAAATTTGTAAAAAAAAATGTACTCCTAATCAAATTTTGAAGACATTCTTGGAAATATTAATATTCAAGAGAATACTGTAGGCCCTTTTTTGTTTTACAAAAACTAGACCAGAAAGAACAGATTTAAAATAAGCAGGCAAAATATTTAGAAAAATCAGATCTTATACGATGAATTTCAGACTGTGCCTGCAAATTTTTTTCTTTGTCACGGCAATTTGCAGTAAAATATAGAAAACCTGACAAACTGTTTCCTTGTCCAACCCAAGAAATTGTCCCTCAATTTAAACATATTTCCATGATGGATTTTAGTTCATCTCTTTAAAAGGGAACCCAATAGGCGAAATTTTTGAAAACCTACTGGAAATAACAAATTGTAGGTGTAATTTATATGGTGAATTTCACAAAAATGAATTGAAAATTAATGATTTCCTGTCACAAAATTGAAATTCAAAATTTTCCCTGACTCCCACTTGACTTCCCCTGACGTTTAGGGCAAAATGTTCATTTCCCTGACTTTTGGGGCAAAATGTTCATTTCCCTGACTTTCCCTGAACACATTTCATTTCCCTGACTTTCCCTGAACACATTTCATTTTCCTGACTTTCCCTGAACACATTTCATTTCCCTGACTTTCCCTGAACACATTTCATTTTCCTGACTTTCCCTGACCACATTTCATTTCCCTGACTTTCCCTGACCACATTTCATTTCCTTGACTTTCCCTGACGGTATGAACCCTTTCCTTACATCCCTAGATAGCTGAAATTTGGCACACACCTCAACTGATTAAAAAAATTCTCCAATTATTTGCTGTTTTTTATTTACCCACCAATGACCATTTTTTGCTTTGCGTTGGTGACGTTACGTAACACGACCTCAAGCCCCCCTCCCATTTGTAACGTTTTGTAACAAATCTCGAACCACCTTCCTCCCCCTTAACCAGCTTCTAAGATCAACAATCGTGCACTAGCAGGAAGCGGGGAACGACAACCAGCAAACTATTTGGAGGACCGGGCACCAAAACCATAAAAAAGGAGGAATCTACTACGGCTTAAAAATAGAGGTGAAAAGTGAAGCGTGGCGCACCCTCCTTTTACGGCACATCTGCCACAAGCCGAAGGGTATGCCACAGCTCAAAATATAAAAATAATAATAAAACCTTTAATTTTCTGGACCGACAACGACAAATAGCTTCTGGACACCTTGGGTGCATGCGGCTGCAAGGAAACACTACATTGTATTACGTCTCATTAAGAAATGATAGCACCGACAATAAGCGTGCGAATACGACATTGGCGAAAAACTGCCGAATGGAGCTCACTGATAAAGTTTTGAATCGGCTTCGGCTTGTTTTTCCAATAGATGAAAATTAAATAGACGGGTATGCTGGTCAAGATAATCACCAGGCCCATGCCTACAAGGAGAAAGAAGAAACATTACAACAAAGTTTTAAATTAAAACATATGAACAGTGAGAACTGTGTTGGTGAAAAAAACCTGCGTTTGGTTTTAACCTTCGTGTACTTACCGGTTTCTACGGGCTCAGCATACATGGGAAGTACAGTGACGAATAAAGAGCACAGAATGTAAATGATGGGAAATGCGAGATTCACCTACAAAGAGAGATTTTTGGTCATTTTATGAAAAAATTGAACATTTCCACACTGGTTAAGTGTGTTAACCAACCAGAGCATTCTGGGCCCAGCCAGGATTCCCGCTCAAATTCTAAAATCGATTTCCCCGTCTTTCTCTGACAAATTGCAGGCATTTCCCTGACATTTTACACGAAATTTCACACAATATTAGACCACAAAAACAGTATATCTATTAATTTTCAAGAACTGAATCGAAGTTTAACACGTCGTAAGCGAAAATTTTTGGAGATTGAGATCACAAGTAATGAATTTGTGTAATTATTAGCGAAATTAACAGTGAAGTAAATATAGTGGGCAATTTTTGTGAATAAGACATATATTTCAACAATATTTTAACAAAATTATATTCGTACCTTTGCTAAGAAATTAGGGGAGCCACAGGCGAAATTTTTTCAAAAAAAAAATTCTGAACCAATGAATGTTAGTTTCTTTTAAATAGCTTTCCCTGACAATCGTGGTCAATGACAATGTTCGTCACATCGGCAGAAATTTAGAGGTCATGACCTACCTTGATGGGCCTCTCCAGGTCAGGTCGCTTCCACCTGAGATAGGGCAGGCACGCAACGGCCAAGCCGATTGACAGCCAGGTGGCAAAGCCAACGTAGTTGATGAGGGCGTAGATGTTGCTGGAGGTCAGGTAGATGAGGGACAGCAAGCCCTGCAAGAACCAAAGGTCAAAAGTCAAAGTCTGCAATTCGCTCCTCGCGGTTCTACCTCATGCACAAAAAGATTGGACAATGTACAAGGACTCTGGTGTTTGGCAAAAGGGACCTTCAGAAGGACTAATTTCATTTCAGAAGACCCTGGTTTGCACCATCATCTGCACCACTTTGGACTTCGGATTGTTTCTGCTTCAGATTCTTTTCAGATTGTCTGAGCCCGCTGCAAAATCCTCACCAGACGCCGATAAAGAATCCGAGAAATAAGCCATATTCAAATTACCATGAATAAGACGGCCGGTGTTGGTGTCATTCTCTTCACTTGAATCATGGTCAGTACCTCTGGCATGTGGCCTTCCAGAGCTCCGGCATAAAACAATCTGACAAATAAAAATGTTCACTCGTGCTGCTGGTGAATCAAAATGCGACATATTTTCGAAAATCCAGAAAGAATCAAGCGCATTTAACTTACCGTGATGACGTCAGCAGGACTCCGTTCACGGCGCCAAATGTGGACATGGCCACGAATACTGGAATGGTCCAGGCCATGTAGCCGTAAAGCCGATCGGCGAACGTCTGGAATGACATTTTGCAACATCCTTGAAAAACTTTGAAAAACTCTACGAGAAATAATGGATTTTAGATACATTTTCCTTGAATTTTTTTTTTGGAAATAATAATACTGAAAGAAACATGAGGGATTTTTTATATAAACTAGATCACCAGACCATTTTGACTATTTTGAAAATTTCATAAAGATTAATAGTGACAGAAATTATCTCCATAGTCGAAAATTGAATAAAAAATTACCAGAAATAAAGGATTTAGATGTAATTTCTTGAAAACGTTTTCCAGAAATATTAATAACAAAGGCAACGCTGGCAGCAATTTTGACCATTTTGAAAATTTCATAAAGATTAAAAGCGACGGAAATTATCTCCATAGACGAAAACTGAATAAAAAATTACCAGAAATAAAGGATTTAGATGTAATTTCTTGAAACGTTTTCCAGAAATATTAATGACAAAGGCAACCCTGGCAGCAACTTACTTAATATATGAGCGCTGCATTCAAAATTTTGTGAAAAACTTGGCCACAAATGCTGAATTTTAGGGGAATGGTGGAATTATCAGACCAATCATTTTTCAGCTGAAATTTCAAAATTATAACTAACAAACGTGAAATACGATTTTGATACTGAAAATTTCCAGGTTTCAATTCAATATTCCCCGAGTTGCCCAGGTTTTCCAGGTTGGTAGTCAACATGCCGGGTCAACTCTGACATTGCAATAGTTGTTATTGGTAATCGGGTTACTGACCACAGCAACAGCGTTGGATCCGAGAACCTCCTGGACGTTTAGGGTTGTGTAAAACGCCACGTTTGTCATCACGTAAACCACGGTGACCAGCACGCAAGCAATACCGATGGCACGGGGCAGGTCTCTGTTAGATAAAAATTAAATTAAATGTTTAGCAACAACAGAAGGAAAGGATGCTTTCGTGCAAAAATGGGATCTTTCTGAAAAACTGCATTTGTTCATAAAATAAACATAATTGGACGTTCTTGGCATGTTAAATGTGACTAACAATTTCAGAAAATGAAATATCCTGGGTTTTCCATGGTCATATCCTCACTTCTCCAGGTCTAATAATATTTCAAACTATGTGAGGTGTAAATTCGGTATTGTTACTTGAAATTAATTTGGGGATTTTCAGGATTTTTTATTACAACTTTTCAAAAATGTAAGTAATAGTGGAAATCTTTACGAAAAAAAATAATGTAACCTTTACCCAAGAAATGGTTTTTAGTCCTCAGTTTTTCAAAATAATGTTTAGGCATATTAATGATTAAAGCACACGTAATGCCAAATGCGAAAAATGAAGTTTCAGCATAGTTTCCTTGGTGCTTTATACAAATCTTAATTGTTACAGGAACACCATAAGCACTATTATTTTGAAAACTAGATTATAAAGGGTGGATTTTAACTGAATTTCTATAAAAAAAAATTGCTTGGAACATATTAGTTAAAGGAATGAAAGGAAGGGGCGATATGACGTGAATTTATCTAAGAATATTTTTAAAAAGATTCCTGATAATGGATTTTTGTAAATTTGTAAGACATTTTCAAATGGATTTTAGCGCACGTTTCCACAAAAATGTTTTATACTGTTAATATTTATCAGAGAATGTCGTAGGTGGAAGAATATAAATAAACATTGGCAAATATGATGGATTGGGGCACACCCCATGAGCAAGCCGATGATTAAAATTTTTTAGTTGATACAGAAAAATTCCAGATTTCAGATCAAATTCTCCAGTTTTCCAGGGTTAATATAAATTCCGTAAGATTTCAAGGTTTTCCAGGTTGGAAGTCAGCAGTTAAGAAAACTGTTGCCAAATCTAACTTCATGCCAACATTTTCCAATTTCTATGCTTACCTTACAGGGTTCTTCATCTCTGTAATTATGAAATTCAGGTAATTCCTAAAAGTACAGAAAAAAATGATCATTAACAATTATATTCATACGTTATTTAAAGACAAAATAGGTATAATTCTGAAAACAAACTTATGTACAAAAGACTTATTTACTGTAAAGTACTTTTCATCTTTAATAGTTTCCAAACTGTCCAAGTAGGATTTTTGTTTAGATCCTCACTTTATTAGGGACGATTTGCTATCGCCATTTAATATTTGGCATATTTCGAGCTGCAGACGACGACGTCACGTCAATATTATCAAATTTATCACTCAGAGCATTTCGTAACAAAGTCGGTAACCCCAACTTTTGTGATAACCCTGAATTTTTTGTCTAATCAACGATTAATGTTATTCAACCTGTTTTTATGGAAAAGTTGTCAAATTGCACTGAAGGTCTGATGAATCAAAAAGCTTAATTTCGATGAATTGGCAGAAATCAAACCCATGAATTAAATTTAAAAAATAAAAATAAAAAATTTAAGAAAAAAAAAACGAATGTTGAAAAGCTGAACAATTCAAGCAACAATAAGATGTTACTCCAATCTTCGACCGGCTGATTCTAAGAAGAAATCCCTCAAAAATAAACTTCTTCGAACAGTTCACTTGCAACAAAGCAGCAAAAAAAAGATCTCGGAGAAGAATAAATCCACTTTTAATCAAAATTAGGGCTGGAGTTATTTTTCATTTAATTATAAATTCTTTAAAAATAAACGAGTTTTTTTTCTAACTTGCAGTTATTCTCCATTCGTCAAGATTTTCCGCAAATAGTACATACATGTAGTTAGTCACGTTAGGACATAGTACTTTAAATCTTTATGAAAATTTACAAAAAAAATATTAATCACGTATTATAATAAAATCTTTTCATCAACAACTACAGTAGACCCTCAAAAGTTGATCATATTGACCACAAGTTGACCACTTCAACTATAACAAACAATAGAAATTTACTCTCTATTAAGGCTTGCATTATTATCTGTATTTGCTGCTTGCAAAGCGTATACTGTACACCCCTGAAAAGTAATGTAACTGTCTCTGTATAAAGGGGGCTTGGTAGTAAATAGGGGAAATTCCCTTTTTGATGGGAATCCAAAAATAAAACATTGCAGAATTGATTGGAGATTTGTGCTGTTTATTATCACAACAGGTAGGATACTTGTATGGATATGCTTTCCAATCTTACAGAATCAAATTTGTAAGTACACTGCAGTGGCGGATATATCCAAAAATATGAAATTCAGACTAGAGGTAAAGGGACCAAAATTTTAAAATTAACACTACAGTGAAACTTCCGAAGTTGACCACATGTAAACTGAGCGGAAGGTCACCACATTGACTCAATGGAAGGTGACCTCTAGATATTGACCACCTGCACCTTTATATGTTGTATGTCGACCACTTGGACTATGACACAATAGTAATTTACTCTCTGTATGTTGACCAGCATGGTCTTAACATGAAACGTCATGGATGATTAAATTCATTGGCTGATTGCGAAACTTATACACTACAGTGTTTATTAGTGTTACGTTACAGTGATAAAATTCCAGTACTACTGTCCTTTACGTGTAATTGCTGGATAAATGTGCAGCTCATTATCAATACTGCCATGGTACTGTAATATGGATCGATGCTGGCAAGATGGCTGTGCCGCATTTACATTAAATCACTCGACATTTTAATAAGATTATACATGAATGATTACTGTACAATTTAAGTAGCCTACATGTACTGCATTTCACGGAATTAAAATCCTGTGTCACTCAGTACAAGCCTCGTTTCACATGTTGAGCACCTCCTTATGTTGACCAGTTAATTTGCGGCAGTCCCTTGCGTGGTCAACTTACAGAGGTTTTACTGTAGTTAGAATGGAGCCAAAATGAAACCAAATAAAAATTGCAGACTACAAGTAGCTATGGGGCTAATAGAAAGGACCAAAAAAGAAAACAAAGCCACGTGCATGAGTAGGTATAGGAAACAAAAAAGCACATGGGGGAAACACCTGTTTCAAATTCCTTATGTGCTTAGGGCTTAAGCTTATTCATAGTGGCCAACCATCCAAAACGGACCTACGTGTACCTGATTCATGAACTTCCTGTTCGATGGAATGTACTGTAAAGGGTGCACGTGGTTCCTCTTCAATGGTATGCAAAGGTCGGTCATCAGTGGTGAATTGGCATTCACCCTTGCCACTGACACTATGAATAAGTTATGTCCAGTTTGCCATAAATGTGACATTAGTGAGGGCCTCCCTACATTAGCAGATAAGCTACTAAATCAGCAAACGGCTGAACTAACTTGAAGTTAACTTGATGTTTCCCCAAAAAAGGTAAGAAAGATTTCTCCCTTCATCACAAGGTAAGGTGACGTTCAAGCATTATATCAACCAAATCTGACAAATGGCAGTAGTGTTTGGGAAGGGAAGTTGGGAAAAGCATAACTTACTTCACCATTGATGCTTTGCAAAAATTGGCTTAAAATTCACCATGTGTGATCCAATTTCGCAAAAAATTCCGCCTACGGCTTTACTTTTCATATTATATGTATATGTGCCGTAAAATTTCCAGATATGAGGCAAATTTCCCTGACATTTCCAGACCAAATAAATTTCCCTGACATTTCCAGGTTTTCCAGACGGCTAGTCAGCCCCTTTTAAACTCATGTGCTCCTTTGTCATTTTTGATATAATTTTCAGAAAAAGATGGCTTAAATTCGAATTTATTTTGGTCGCTCATTATATCATTATTTGGGTAGGGGGAGTGCCTGGAAATGATGACATGCATGGAAATCTGGGTACGATCCATCATGTGGGTCCCCCTTTTTTATTTAAAAAAAAAAAAATGCATCATTTGTTATTGAAGTTATTCTAAACAATTCGCCTGCAGTGCTTTTAAATCGTTAACCCCACTAAACAAATTATTGGCACCTGTATATCAAAGGATTTTTCCTAGAAATAACTTATTTCTCAAAAAAATTATCTGCCGCATGTACTATCCGAGCAATCTATAAGGGCGTGGTTCATTTATGGTTAGTAACCCTGAGTTATCGTCGTAGGGTAATAATCCGGACTAATAACTGATTTTCATTTCACAACCGATACTGTAGATTACAGTCAGTGAATATAAACGTTTTTGGAAAAACAAGTTATGCATTCAGAGGTTCGTTCCCAGTCGAAGAAGAATTTTGGCAGAAAAGTTGGCGAAAAAGTTGGAGACATGGATCGAAATAACCGAGGTAACCAATCACTTTCATACTTAAAAAAATTGAAGAATTTTTAACTAAAAGAACTTATAAAGAAAAGAATGAAATTGTAAGATTTTTAGACAAAGTAGATGGTTTATAGGATTTGTATGCAAAACATCAAAATGGTCATGTCAATATTACGAAAAAAAAAATCAAACATGGTCAGGTCAATGTTAGGAATTTTTATGAAAAATCAAATATGGTCAGTATTATGAAAAAGTGAAGATATTTGACTTTTGGGCAGTTATTTTTTCGTAATGTTGACCATATTTGATAGGACTTTTATGCCAAACATCAAACATGGTCAAGTCAATATTACGAAAAAAATCAAACATGGTCAGGTCACTGTTAGGAAATTGTGAACTATTAGGATTTTTAGGCAAGGTTGGTGGCTTATAGAATTTTTATGAAAAAATCAAATAAGGTCATATCAGGTCCTATAAGCCATCAACTTAGTCTAAAAATCTTAAAATTTCATTATTTTCTTTATAAGTTTTTTTAAGTTCTATCAAATAAGGTTAACATTTCTAAAAAATAACTAGCATCGATATTATGTAAAAAAATTATGTTCAGGTCAATATTATGAACAAAAATTAAATATGGCCAAATTGATATTATAAAAAAGCCAACTCTTCTCAACATTTTGAAAAAACAGCAAAATATGTTCAGGCCAATGTTATGAAAAAAAATCGTATGATCAGGACAATATTATTTCGAAAACAAATCGAATACGATCAAATCAATATTACGAAAAAATCATACGGTCTAGTTAATATTATGAAAAAAAAAACATATGTCAGGTTAATATTATAAAGAAATCAAATATGGTAAATATTATAAAGATCATATGGTCTGCTGGACAAACTACGAAAAAAATGGTTAATATTAGGTCAATATTATGATAAAACATATGGTCAAAGTAGTGAACATTATGTATTTCAACAGGTGGTAGAGTGGGTGGAAAAGGACCAGGTGGTGGAAGACAGTCTGTTGACCGCTTCCAAGGTCTTCGGAAGACCACTCCACCAGCAAACATTCCAGAAGTGAGGATTCCCAAATGGGCTGCTGAGGACCTTGAAGAGAGGGCATCACAGCTCAGAAGCGCAATTGTTGATGGCATGTCTCTTGAAGCCATCAGAGAATTGCTGGAACAACAGCTGTCAAGATCGATCAATGCATATTGGACAGCCATCCAACTGGCTTCCTGGAGCCTGGAGCAGGTTGCAATTCCGAAGCAAGCGCTCGAAGAACCAAGCTCAAACGTTGACAAGACAACTGCAGAAGAGTTGAAATCCAAAGTTACCGTAAACCCTGCCGAAGAATATGATGAGAAAGTCGCCAAAGAATTAAGCCACACAGCTTCCAAGAACGTTGCAAACGACCCAGACCGCAAAGTTCTTGAAGCCGTTGCCGAAGAACAGCTGCGGAAGACATACAAGGCTCTGCCGCTAATGATAATGACAACGCTCTCTGGTCTTCAAGAGGACAGTCATCCATCCCCGTGGCCACTTGACGACGACATCAAAATTCAGGCCTTCTCCTTTGTCCTGGAGAAAGCCAATAACGCATTGTTCGAAGAAGTCAGCAAGATCTACCGGTTCAAGTCCCATCCGGAAGTGTTTCTTGGGCACATCCAACGGGCACTTGCTAACAACAAGTACGGGGCTGCAGCAAGAGCCGTTTCGGCACTTGGACTGCAGGACAGTTTCAAGGTCCATGAGATCCTCTTCCCGCTGGTGATGCTAAACCGGCTTGGCAACGTCTTCTGCTACCTCGATGCTGGTAGTGCCGTACAGTCAGCAGACCTGGTACAATTTCTGGATTCCTTGGTGAGAAAGCCCTCTGTTATCTCTGAGCTGGTGCAGAGGCTGGAGATTCCAGAGGTCAAGAAGGAGCACCTGTGCAAAAAGCACATCACCCGGTGTTGCACCCGGTTAGCGGAGAAGTACCAGGTGCCACCGAAGCTCTGGAAGGCCGCTCAGCAAGAGAAGGAGATGAATACGTTGATGTTCCTAATCATGAAGCGCTACGCTGACCAGAGCATCCCAGTGGAAGACTGGGAGGAGATCCTCTGTGGCTTTGTCAAGGGACGCAAAATGTTGGCCAGGCCAGCGGTTATCCGAATGGTCTACAAAGACGACCTGGTGGTGGCGGCCAGCTGTGCCAGGAAATGGGGCATCGACATGAGGACCCTGCCGGGGCCGGTGAGACAGGCTCTCAAGTCAGGAAGACCCATCCCAAAAGATGACAGACGTGCTGAAGAAAAGAATGAACAACCACCAAAACCAACAGTGTTCTATGTCCCGGAACAGTTGCCTATGGCACCAATCTTGATGGTGGACAGCCGGTCGACCTTTGACTGTTTCATCTCCAAGATAAAGGTAGGTTACATCAAGTGCAGAAGGTACTGCTAGTACAGAGTTCCCACTCAAATTATAAAATCGATTTCCTTGACAATCCCCCTGACAACTCTTCAGTAATTTCCCTGACATTTTACAAGAACTGCCACACAATTTTAGACCATAACAATAGTACATATATTAATTTTCAAGCCCTGAATCGAGGTTTAACACGCTGCAGGCCAACATTTTCGGAGATTTAGAGCACAATTAATGAATTTGTATAATTAGTTGCGAAATTAATAGTAAAGTTTATATAACGGGCAATTTTTGTGAAAAACACACCTATTTCTGCGAACTTTAAAAATCTTATGAAATATTAATACTACCAGAAACGCCGTAGGCGAATTAAAAAGAAAAAAAAAAAAAACTAGGTCTTAAATGTTAGGTTTTAGTCTACATGTTGTCATACAAAAATTGGTTTAGCAATAGTAATAATTTAGAATTGCAAAAGGGAACATTTCTAGAAGCAAAATATTGAGAAATAATAATTGAGGGAATGCAGTGGCGACTTTAAAAAAAAAATTCTATTCATAAATTTGCTAAATAATTCTGAAATTATGAATGTTAGTTTATGTAATTACTCGTAAAAAATAGTAAGCAATCTCAATTCCCCTGACATTCCCACGAATTTTCACGAATTCCCTGACACTTTCATTTTCCTGACATTCCCTGACTTTCCAGAAAACGGTAACCCTGAAGTAAGCTAGCAAGCTACATGTACATGTAATAAGCTCTTGGTGTTCAACTCAATGCAGTTCCTAACAATCAATTCTGCAGTGCCGTCAGATCCCTCACTGGTGGATCAGTAGGGAACTGCATTTAGCTGAAGTATCCGATCCTCCAGAGATCCTGCAGAGAATTTGAACAAGAGATTAAAACATTCACCAATGCCAAAGAAAGGTTTTTGGCAGCTTGGCCCTTGGGTTCTTGCTCTGGGAGGAGAGCGCTGACATGGCGCTTTGCAAAAAACCATCACCGGCTTGCCATTTTCAGCAACTTGCAAAACGGCAAGCTGACAAAAACAGTCGTGGCATTTAGACTTTGAACTACATTTCGGGCAGTAATTTAGGGAAATCACGTTTTACTACCACGCGTCTCAGAAACAAGATGTGACTGGAACTTTACTGATCTGGATGGTGTCCAAGCCAACATCAGACATCACCAGGTTCATAGCAATGGGGTCTAGATTAAACAATTCAAATCCAATGCCAGACTCCAAAAAACAGAAGCAGGGCATCGTCTTATTTCTTTCGTCATCTGACATCAAAGCAGTAAAGGATCGAGGCTTTTATCTCATGTTATTTTGGTGGACTTGAAGACTCTTGGGGTCTTGGCCCACCAACAAACATGCAGAACAGTAATGGCCTCCTAGGATCATTTGGGGCCCAGGAGCAGAAGGGGAGCTTGGGGCTCCCAAAGGTAGACGAAGAGATTCCCACATGTAAAGGTAATGCATTTAGAAATGCATTATTAGACATGCAGTGGAAAATACATTTTAAAATGTCTGTAGATTGAGACGAATTTAGTTTCAACTGCATTGACAAATATATTTGAATATGCATTATTGTATGCATATTGTCATGTTTTATATGTGTAGGAGAATGTATTGTGTAATGCACACCATAATCTAGTTGGTGTGCATTGAAGAACATGTTGTGTAATGCATAATGTAATGTATCCTGTTTGTATTGAAGAATAGGCCTACATATTACAATTTAGATTCCATGCATTGTAAAATGTCAAAAGCCTCGCTATATTTCATAATTTCAAGGTTTGAAAAAATCCCAATTCCGAATTTAACAAACATCTAAAATATTCAACAAATAAATTGGAACTGGCAATGAAAGTTTAATTTTCAAAAATGCATCAATTTCATTCAATTCAATACAGTATACATAACTTTTCTAAGCAAGTAGTTTCAAATACATTGTGAAATACACAAATCAGTATCTTTTCTGTATCAGTGAAATGCATTTCTGTTTACATTACACAACATTTCATGTTGCGATGAAAAGAACAATGCATTTGCAATATATTTTGCAATTCGTTATGCATTTCAAAGTGAAATTGAAATGCATCTTCTTTCCATGCGGGTTGGGACTCCTAAAAGGTGTACGAAGATAGCTTAGGACTCCCAATGTTAGACAAAAAGAGCTTGGGGCTCCCAAGATCAAACAATGGCATGGGGCCCCTATGATCAAGACAGAAACACCTCCTTAAAGTCCCTATTCTTGTCATGCAGGAAGCAGAAGTAGTGGGTGTGGACAGCGAATGGAGACCAGTTTTCATGGGCGACAAGCCGAAGGTGGCACTTCTGCAGCTGGCCACTGTTGACGCCACCTTCCTGTTGGACATCGTGGCCCTCCAGAAGGACTCCCTGATGGCTGGGCGTTGGTCAGCGCTGGAGCACTCCCTGTTTGCCAACGAGGACATTCGAAAGCTGGGATTTTCCCTTGATGGTGACTGGGAAGTCATGGAAGACATTAACGCCAGCCTGCGAGGATTGGGGCAGAGAGTAGTCAACATCTTGGACTTGAGGGTCCTTTGCAGAAATGAAAGTATTTTTTCGTCAACTCCATGCTTTTTTGCTTTTGCCAACATTTCCCATTGTGGTGACTGTTGCAATCGTGCTTTGTGCTTGTTGGAAGACATCACCGTAGCTATGGTCAAGTTGGCTTGCTGCTTACAAGTGTCCAACGTGTCTTGCTGACAATGTCCAACCGTGACTGTCGCAACCGTGCTTTGTGGTTGTTGACATCACTGTAGCTGTGGTCAAGTTGGCTTGCTGCTTACAAGTGTCCAACTTGTCTTGCCAACAATGTCCAAGGGTCCATTCCAAGGTAAAGTGCCAAATGGGCCCTTGGACCCTGTCTGCATCATCAACCACAAGACCAGAGATACTGACTTAATATTCTTACAGGTGCTAAAACTTCATCCTGAGGTGTTTCAGTTCTACAATGGTAGTCCACCGAAGAACAAGGGCCTGTCCAACTACGTGGAACTGTGCTTCGGGGCCCCACTCGACAAGCACCAACAGTTCTCCAACTGGGAGCAGCGCCCTCTTAGGAAGGCCCAAATTAAATATGCAGGTATGTGCAAACAGCAACAAAGATAAATACAGGTGATGAGTTGAAAGCAATAAATGACCATCTCTTGCATGCTAGCTCTGGATGCCCTTTGCCTGTTGGACATCTACGAGACACTGAAGTCAGAGTGTCTTAAGGCCAAGCTTGACTTCGGCGCCCTCTGCAATGAGGATCCCCAACTGCCAAAAGAGGAGGAGGAGCCCAATCTGGCATAAGATAAATCAAGATGTCATTAGAACCGGAAATGCCTTAGTGTCCACAAGTACAAGAGAATAATGAGTGATTTAAATGTATGTGAAATGACTGATGGTAGGCGATTTCATCAATGATGACAAGACGGCCAACCCACCATCTGCTCAGTTGACAGGTTGGGTTATGAGTACAGTACTTGGTCACAAAGGTGATGGCTCTCACTAATATGACGAACCTAAGCCAAAAGTCAGCCAAAACCATCAGAAGTTTGGCGATGCCATTTTTCCAGCAATTTAATAAGAAGTTATCGAGATAAACTTCGGTATAATCCTTGCTCCAAAATCGCACATAATATAGCCTACTGTATTTCAACTGCACTTGTCTGTTATGGAAGAATGGCATCTTTCTTGGCTGACAAATTTTATTCCTTTTTGTGTATAACCTAACGTGAACCAACCAAACGATGTAATTTCTGATTTACCTGCCCCTAATCGCTGGGCTATCACTGCCAGCTCACGAGCCTCTTAGGAGAAGGCCCTTTTTCAAAGTGAAGGTCAGAGCAGGGACCATACCGAAGTAAATCAGATCATTGGGTACAGTTTTTGTACAAGTGAAGTTGTGAATACGTTCAATTTTCATTATCATTTATGTTTATCGCAAATATTTCAGTTTGCAATGCTTTTATCATCAAGATCATAATTTTCCAGCATGTTTCAAGACGTGGATCACCAATATTTCAGTCTTCAATAGGTTTATCACCATTATTTCTGTTTTCAACACCTTCATCCCCTATATTTAAGGTGGTTTTTAATGCACTTTAATTTTATCACCACTATTTCATTTTTTTAATGCATTTATCGCCAATATTTCAATCAGTTTTCAATTCAATTCAACTCAGTACCCTACTGTCAGTAATTTAATACCATGTGGAGTCCATCAACCCCAATTAAGATTCGGTGGTTTCCAATGCCTATAACAGTAAAGTTTCAGTTCCATTATTTTTGTTTTCACTGCCTATATCAATAGTTTAAGTTTTCAATACGTTTATTACCATTATTTCTGTTTTTAATACCTTTACCCCAATACTTCAAGTGGTTTTCAACACATTTTAATTTTATCAACACTATTTCAACTTTCAATGCCTTTATCATCCATATTTCAGCTTTTAGAAACGTTTATCTCCAATATTTAAGCTTTCATAATTTATGTTTATCACCAATATTTCAGTTTCTAATGCCTTTATCACAATATTTCAGTTTTCAATAAGTTAATCAGGAATATTTCTGTTTTCAATTAAGATTACCACTAATTATTTTCGTCTTAAATGCCATTGTCACCAATATTTCAGCCAGATTTCAATACGTTTATCGTCTCTTTTCCGTTTTCAATGCCTTTATCGTCAATATTTAAGTTTCCAGTGCCTTTATCACCAATATTCCAATCAGTTCTCAATAACTTTTCCCATGCAGTCTCCTTACAGTCAGCGCCACCTAGGAAAAATTAACGAAAAGTCCCACAGGAGCCTCAATATACTTTGATGAATCCTGCACTAGCCATGCAACGCCCATTGCAATCACCTCATTATCTTCCCTTCTGGGACACCTACGCATCATGTTATTGGACCGAAAACAAATGTTCAATGCCATGTCATCTGAAGCAATTGTGCCATGTGAAGGCCCTTCTAATGACATGGTTCGACTTGCAAATAGAAAAATGATGACCTAAAATCAGACGGTGATGACAGGCGCACAAAACCCTCAATGACATCCTTTCGACAAATAAAAAAAAATTCAACCATACTTAGCGCGTTCCCAATTTGCACATGATTAATAAAAACTCGATTTGCAGCCTGGAGTTACTTAGCGTTTCTTGGTCTTGTCAAGTGGGGAGAAATGATTAGCATCTTGGTTTACATTCCATACTTGCGAACTCGTTAATAGTGGCTAATTACCCTATTGGGTCCAATGTGTGCTTTGCGGGTGCATTAATTCGCAGATATGAAGGGACGAATTATTGCAAATTAGCGAGAGGTGTCACATTTAATAGCAAAATCCCAAAATATCTCAGCAAAGGCTGTGAGATTGCATTATCGTAGAGCTGCCAATTGACCTTTGCTGAGCCTGAATGGATTTTGGTCAATGTCGTGGAAATGTGCAAGCAGTTAGCAATTGTTAAGAAAATGGTATGGATTTTAAATTGAACATAAATTGTACATATATATTTAACTAGTGTTTTCAGAAGTCAATATTTGACTGAAATATGTTTTCGATTAAATTACAGGCGTTCGGTTCAGGGAAGAAAAAATATGCAAAATTGCAAATTATTAAGATACTATTTTCTGGAAAAAGTGTATTTGAAACAGGAACTTAGCTAATTTGAAATGATAGACGAAGAGGAAACTGCCTTTAAATAAGGTCTATAGGCATTGTCATTATTTGTATTACATGTATTATGACTTCTCCCATGACCAGAACGTCAATTCATGACTTCTTCCACAACCATTATCATAAGTTCGTTTCATGGCTTATTCCATGACCAGAAATCCATTTTATGACTTCTTCTATGACGAACAGAAGTTTATTTCATCAGTCTGCATATCATGACTTCTTCCACTACCGTAAGCTCATTTCAAGGATTCTCTCATGACCAGAAAGAAGGTCATTTCCTGACTTCTTCCATGACCAGAAGGTCATTTCCTGACTTCTTCCATGACCAGAAGGTCATTTCCTGACTTCTTCCATGACCAGAAGGTCATTTCCT
>JAQGAF010001403.1:0-31264 GCA_034687865.1 Kryphioiulus occultus
TTTATAACTTGAAACAGTCAATAGTTAAACGTAATACGGCTTTCAAAATACCGGTACATGCGCATGTACACTGTATATGAAGAATCCTGGCCAATTTTATGAGGTATTACATTATTATGCTGTTCTATAATTCCGATAGAAGGCAGAGTCAACTGGTATGTACCTGATACGTATTCTGCATGTATAAGTGAAATAAGATTAGTTCCCCTAAAATGTGGCTCGGATTCTGTAGTCCACCAGAGGGCAGAATGAGAATTCCACCCTTAACCCGGCACTTAAGCCACGTTATCACGAGTCAACTTCGACAAATATTGGTCGAGCATTGTTCAGTTTCTGTTCAGACATTTCAAAAAGATGGCGCCGTGAAAAATTACGCTTGTTGTATGATTTCCGAAATTCGCATTAAATGGTACGCGAAAGAGGAATCGAATACGATTGTGGCGAAAATTCGAATTCGTGCTCGTGCCAATTTGGAATTTTGTTTGTTCACGTGCTTGATAAACTCTCATTCGAGTCTGTTGAAAGCGTGTTCTTACGTTTCAACTAGCTTTCAACAGAAAGTTGATCGACAAAAATTGACTCGCGAGAACTGTTTTACTATAATGGCATTTTCCCAAGCTTTTGATGAGGAAACGTTTTGCTGAAGATCTCTCGGATATGACGTCACCAATGATTGATCTGCATGCTCTCAGTCATACCACGTGATATGTGCCCCCTTTTTGCAGTTTATGAGATCCTCGCATGCACTTTGCCAAACCTAAATTCATTAATATCTAATGGCGCTCCGTAATTTAATAAGCCCTCCATTAGGGGCTGAGTAATGTTCGCTGGGCGCAGTTATTTTTGGCAGTTGGTGCATCGGAGGACAAGGTCGTGCAGTTTTCAGTTTAGTAATCTCGATAATTGCATCAAGAACTACTTTCGCCACCCTTTGCAGTGCGTTTTGGACCCTATAGTAAGAAATAAGAGGTGATCGTAAATTCATCTCTTAGTCCTGTTGACTTCGATGAGGATCTTCAACAAATTCCCTCAGGATTCGAGGGTTGGAAGCTGGTGTCCCAGCGTGGCTCCTATGTGTAAATTATTGGAAAAATGGCTACACCTGAACTCGTCCTGCCCACAGGTTGTTGGAGCGACCATTAGCGTAAATTTTAAACGTCGTTAAGGTGAGTGTTTAAGGCGCCTCACTTTTACGTACTCGAGAATATGCTCGGTCGTTTCGAGTTAAAGGGATGATAAAGAAAAATTACTCCATTTTTGATGCCAAAATTTTAGAAAACGTCCATGGGCAGGGTTCCCACTATCTGCAAAATCAAGGAAATCGGAGAATGACAAAGGTGTCAGGGAATGTCGGGGAATTCGTAAAAATGTCAGGGAATGTCAGAACAACGACAACAGGAATCTTAGTCAAGCAGATTTAAATTTGGACGAACTTAAAACTCTTAAATTAGGATTCCTGTTATCGTTGTTCTAATACTCACCATGCAGGGAATGTCTCGGTGAGATATTAGTTATTTGCATCGTACAACTGATCAGTCATCGTCTTTAATAAAAAATTGGATAAAATCCATCATTTTTCTTGTTTTTTTAAAAAGAAATCTCATGTAAAATGTCAGGGAAATGACTAAAGTTATCAGGGAATGTCAGGGAAATGACTAAAAAGTTGTCAGGGAATGTCAGGGAAATCGCCTCGAAGAGCTGGAAGGTCAACTTTCAACATCTTCCCTGCATGGTTAGCAAAATCTCCAGATTTAAACAGTTTCGAGTTTTATACAGGGTTAATTATCCCAGACTTGGAAATGTCAGGGAAGGTGGATTTACTTTGAAAAAGTCAGGAAAATTCAACGAATCAGCGAAAAAACTAATAAGCTAAATTGACTTTCCTAATGAAAATGTATTGTTACGCCTATTTCAGGGTGGTCAGGGAAATGCTTTAAGCCCTGGGAAAATCAGGGAAGTTGAAAATGTCGTCATTGGGAAATCCTTGTTAGTACATGAGGTAGATCCGCAGATTTTTTAAACCGACATTAAGAAACTCGAAGATGTCCTAATTAATGAAAGGTATAAAATTCCTTTAGAAAACATTCAAAATTTGTATTGAGGGTCAAAATCTGTTTGAGGGTAAAACCGATAAATTCATAAAACGACATGTATCTGCAGCAAGTGTTTTCATTATTTTGTTCAACAAATACCAAGATGGTGGCCATTTTTGTGTTCCATCATCCATGGCCATATACTGTACACTGATGTGGACATGCAAAAAGTACGCATGGTTGACACCTTGCCTGCTTACGGGCCTGTAGGAGCCCCAGGGGGTCGTCCCTAATCCCTAGTCCCAGAAGCTGAACCGTGAAATATTAGGGCGTTCCAGGGGTGTTTCCTACCTAAGAAAGCCGTAAGACCATTGGGTCGGTTGGACAACCACTTTCTCAGGTTACCAAAATAATCTCAACCTGCGAGTGGGGAGGGGGCAGGGTTTAATATACGCTTGGATGCGTGAGAAAGACTCCTTAACCCCCCCTGCAAAGGTCATTATCTCGGATGAGGATTACCTTTCTGTGGGAAATGGGCCCCCTCTTGAGGTCTCTTTTAAAATGCTAATAAGGGCCTGGATGCATCTGGGACCATTGAATGCAATTGCCAAAAAAAATTCTCAACTTCAAAATACACGTGCATGGTTTGTTCATCGTTGGATTTGTAAAACAGTTCATATGGGTGTTTAGTTTAGCCGATGAAAGCCAAGGACCAGAAATACTCAAATTGCAACAGTATGAAAGGATTTTTCATATTAAATATGGTTGACTCATTCCTTGACTTTTATTGTAATGATACCTGCAAAGAAGCATTGCCAGTATGCATTGTCTTCAAACTGCTGACCCCTTATAGGAACCCTATATGCGTTACATGTCATTTTTTTGGAACCTTTTTACCCCATAAAAACAGGTCACACGATATAAACTCAAGGATTTCCGCAAGTGTTTTAGGTTTGATGAAAATTGTTTAAGTTGTTATACGGTTTGTAATTTTAAGCACATGCAATGCAGTATATATCATTTCGTCTGTTTGCAAGCCAAGCAAACGAATGGGTCAACATTTTTAGAATGGAACTTTTAGCATTACATGTATGCAGGCTTTTGAACGTAAATTTTTAACGTAAATTATTTTGTATTTACCAAAATTGGGACTTTTAGCATTATTTTTCACACTACTGAAAATTTCTGAAACAAACAATGGCATGTAATGTATTATTTACTGCATATTATACACCATACATGTATACCAGTACCAACATTGAATCGAATGATACTTTACAGTTTAAAACACAATTCATATGCTGTACTGAAGAACAATTCTAAATTCCAAAGTCTTAAATTGTTATAAAAAGTTGTGGAATCCCTGAAATCGTTTTATATGGCTTCATGTATGAGTATCACTTCCTAAATGTAATCATTACTGTAAATGAATTATGCATGTTTTAAGAAGTTTGTGCTAAAATTGATTTCTATAGTTATACATATGCATGTACACTATATATAGTACTTTTGGGAGACTGTTGATAAGAAATGAAGCCATTTCATCAAATTTTATGGTAGACATGCAAACTAACGAGTGAACATTGTTAGAGTGGAACTTTAAAACATTATTTTAAACTTAAATGAATTTTTTAAACATATTCCATGCATTTACAAGCTTTACATACAGTGTATAGAATGCAATTTGTACAAATACAGTACACATTGAGACATTAACATAAAAATGCATGTACATGATTATTTTCTTCAATCATGGTTTTTACTACATCTGCTACTTTTCGCCATTTATTACGTGTCAATATATTTTTTTCGTTAGTCGTCATCTTAAGTCATGGTTACTATACGTTTCGTCATTTATTACTCCTCACCCTCACATGTGCTGAGAACGCATAATCACATTTTTCGACACAGTGGCGTATCCAGGGTTTGTTTAATCGAGCTTTTGAAAGTTCTGGGCATAAAATGACGTTGAAATTAATGCTCTGATCCCTCCTATTCGGATTTTTTAATTTCATAAAATGTGTCATCGTGTACCATACAGTATTCACGTTGTGTTATAGATTGAAAGTGAAATTGATACCCCTGTGAGGAGCGAAGATGTCCGAACATCCCCAAAAATATTCATTATCTGTGGGTCTGTGTACATGTATTGAAAAAGCGATATTGCAAAGTGCTTGCCAAGATTAATCGTATCAGGAAACAAAAGATAATGGGCACAGATGCTGTCCATGGAAAATAGTCGCAGAATCAAGATTAATTCGTCCGTGAGAAATCCCTATTCAGAACATTACATCGTTTTGCACCTGTTTTGGACTTACCTTGAATGTGAAATATAAATGGGAGCGAAATATGCATGTGGGATGACATTAATAGCATCTGGGTGCTCAGATAACTTAATAAATCATTCGGTTTAGACCATAAACTGAAAAACATGGCTCGATTCGTAACATTGTTTCGTAACTCGTGTTCTGGTCCTCATTTAAAATACTGGTTGGAAGCAAAATACGTTGTGTTATTCAGCTTATTCGTGTTGTACTGCAAATAATAAAACAATCTAAATTTGACGTCATGCATGTATAGTAATTGAGAAATGGAAAGAAATGTAGCAAACTCATAAATGCTTCTAAAATTACGCGATTTGTGCTGAAATTTGGTTGCTAAACTTGGGTATGATATGCCGGTTGTTTTTTCGTATCTTAAGATATTAGGCAAGAATCATGGTGACTGTTAACTGCATGGAAATATCACCAAATTTGACATTGCATCCCAGCTTCCCAAACTTTTTACCAAAAACCGATTATGAGAAAGTTCCTTTTACCCAATTCAGGTGAAATACATGATGTTATCAGCAATAGCGATTTGATCTACGGTAAATAGTAATGATAAATACGTGTTAGGCTATTTTAGAAAATTTGTACATGCTGACTCATTCTGCACTTTGACAGTAAGTTTTAAAGTGTGCCAAGAAGTGTGTCGTTTAATACCCATGCAAAGAAAAACAACTTTTAATCAAATTTGACTAATTTAGAAAGGTCTGGGTCCATATACATGTACATTGAACCTTGAAAACATGAAAAATTCGGGAAATTGAATTGAAATCTGCAAATTATCAGTATCAACATTTTTTTTGTTTGTACATTCATTATTTCTGATAAAACAGCACAAAAACAATTTATTTCAATCTGAACAAATAACAATATGCCAGTGGAAAACTCGGTAAATTTTTTCAGAAATTAATGTGTGGTTTTAATGAATCTCGTTCATTTATATTCTTAGACAAAATGTATCAGCCTTTTATAATTTCAACCACCACACCCCAAACATCATGACCAAGTTCCATCCCCCATTAGGTGATGACATAATACTTTAATACTTGAATGTTCCCACATACAGGGTGATGTATAAAAATTGACACATCTAAATATCATAAAACAATGTATTTAAAAAGCAAATCTTTCCAAACGTTGCATGCATTTACAGGATTTCCACTATCTGGAAAGTCAGGGAATGTCAGGGAAATTACTACAAGTTGTCAGGGAAAGCCAGGGAAATCGATTTGAGAATTTGAGTGAGAACCCTGCATATATGTACAGGGTGATACATAAAAATTGACCCATCTATAGATATCACAAAACCATGTATTTCAAAAACAAATCTTTCCAAACGTTCCATGCATATAGTGGACAATTGAGTAAAGGGCCCTTAAATGATATTTATTATTTGAACCATGCACATACTGTATAAGCTGAGCAAACCTCGTTTCGCTTTTAATTGTAATGCCACCCGTCGTCCTTATTTCTCGTCCCGCAGTTCGCATCTTCCCTTATTTTTCATTTTTTATTTATTTAATTTTTTTCTTATCGTGACATAATCAAAGGTAGGTTTCTGCTGCCCCTTTGATGGTGCGCCGCTGATACCTGAAGTTGCCAGTCATTTATTCATTTGGGCTCAGCTTGTCATTTAATATTTTTCCACCGCTCTCGTGAACCGAATGCATTTTTTACTCCAGGAATATCTCGTTTTTTTAAAGATATGTATTTATGTCGGGAGCATTTCAAAAGGTTAGCTCAATTTGCGTTCTACCAAATAATCAACAAAATGCTCTGGACCAGAGTTGCTCTGTGACTCTGTCCACCATTGGGACTTTTCGTTTGCCCCTCGTTTTTTATCGACATTTTTCGATTCATAAAGAAAACTTGTTTGTTTGCCAGTTTTCGGACGATTAATGGTTCGCGTTTATATGATTAATGTTTGGTCTTGATTTTTCTCCTAAAAAGCCACGACGAAACGGCCATTTTTACTCTTAAGAAAATTAATGCAAATGTCATCCTCCGTATATTTTACCTCACGATTGCAATTAAGTTTTTAGGTTTATCGCTTGTCCGAAACGTTAACTTTGCCCTTATTGTAATTTTCCTGTAATTGATGCGAAAATTGACATGGTGTACACGTATTAGAGACAATTAGACGATTTGAATTTTGACGCCTCAGGTTTTAACATTTAAGTAGGTGGTTAGTCGAGGGGTTCATATACATGTAACATTTAGTTTATTTTGTGAAATTTTATGCATTGGTAGTTATGTACCCCTTTTTTGGAAAATTCTCTAATTCATCGGGTCAGTCAATTAACGTCGGATTAACGTGGAGGAAAATGTTTTTCTCGCAATTCGTCCAAATGTCTCTGCATCACACTGGTTAACGTTGTCATATGAAATCAACAACGTTTTACTGGAAATTAAAGAAAAACCACACTTGAGAATGGAAGTACGAAGGTGAAATCTGTGCATTATTTATTCCATGCATAGGGTCAGCTGGTGACCTGCAAAATGATAATATTTTCAGTTGAGATATACAAATCCTCATTGTTATAGAGAGGCACTTGAAAGCATGGAAAATGGGGGTTTAGTGCTGAGGATGATTCGTGCAACCCCATACCAGCACGCATGTTTGATATCAGAGGGGATTAAATTGCCACCTAACTTGATTATGAATGCATTTAGAAACAAATTTGATAGTGTAGAGTGCGTTCACTGAATGAATCCACATTGCTTCTGTGTACCACTTAACTCGTGTGGGGGGTAAAAAGGAAATTAGGGAAAAAGGGGATACTCTATTCGGGGAAATCACTCATGGTTAATGTCAACATCGTCCAACCCCAGGCCTAGCAGTTACCCTTGTGGATTTCTATGAAAACGGTCAATATATTGGTTTTGTTGCCAATAATTTCCGTCTGGAACTGAAATGGCGCCACCTAACGGCCTGAGCTAACAAATAGCGCTTTTCTTGGAATTCAGTTTGATTGGTGCATGACGTCATCAGAATCAAACTACAGTAGAGCCTCTAAAGTTGACTAACTCTTCATGTTGACTACCTCCCTATGTTGACCGCATTTTAACTGGTCGGACGGTCACCACATTAACTCAGTGGAAAGTGACATCTACTGTACATGTTGACCCCTTGCGCCTCTGGTTGTTGTATGTTGACCACTTGGACTACGACACACAATAGTAATTTACTTTCTGTATGTTGACCAGGATTGTCTCAATATGTAATGTCATGGATGATTAAATTTACTGGTTGGTTGGAAAATTTATACCGTACACCCCTTAACAGTAAGTGTCTCTATAGAGGTACAAGGGTTCATTTTGAACCCTACTGTACTGTACGTGTAATTGCTGGATAGATTTGCAGCACATTAGCAATACTGGTAGTGTACATGTATTATGAACATTTTAATAACATTATTCATAAATGATGAATGATTACTGTAAAATGTAAATACATGCTGTTCACGGAATTAAAATCCTCTGTCAGAACAAGCCTCGTTACATATGTTGACCACCTCCTTATGTTGACCAGATTGCAGCAGTCCCTTGGGTGGTCAACTTGTAGAGGTTCTACTGTATCAGCATTGTTTCTGTCTTTAGCAGTGTGGGGTCTATGTATTTTCGATTTATGTAACCTTTTCATATTGAAATTCACTACAATGGATTTTCAATTTCAATTTCAGGTCCTCAAGTATTGTGATCATGTGCACGGCAAGTGGCATTTCACCGAAATCAGGGCAGTTTTCTCAAGGAGGTACCTCTTGCAAAACGTCGCCATCGAGATATTCTTGGCTGCTAGAAGTAAGTTGAAAACACTAAAATAATTAGAAAACTGTATTACAACCTGGTAGCAAATAAACCATAGTCATGGACGCCATGAAAACGTCATGAAATGAAATCCAGGCCATGTAAGTCATGAAATAGTCATGAAATTTATATTAGGACATTTTTTGAAGTCATGAAAAAAATCAATAAAATGTCATGGAATTTTAAATACAAAATCCAATGGACACCCTGATAATGAGCAGTGTGTGCACTAAGGATGCTTGCATATTACATATTAGCCACTTATTAACCTGTGGAAAAATTGGATAATTGAAGTCTGCCAAACGTAACATTGTAAGTGCCTGCGTGAAAATCATATTTTCAACAAAAAAGCAATAGTTTAGTGAACAGTAGTGTATGGATAAATTTTAGTGCAGAGACGAAAGGTTCAAACGTATACAAAATTGAAGTTTAAATTTAAAAAAAGAAATGAGCACCAATGAAAATTATTTTTCTTGTTATAGAAAATGGCACAAAACACTGTATCTGCCAAACTTATTGCACCCCCAATATACGTTCATTAAACACTTTTTTGTATCAGGTAGGGCAAAATCGCATTGGCGTCCTTTTTCTTTTCATTTGACAATGGGTATGGGGTTGTGTCCATTTTAACGTTGAATTTTTGACGTCCAAGTTTTGAAAACTCGCTTCTGAAGCTATCTTTCAAAACACTTACTAGGTTTCATACATGTACTGTAGGTTCAACGATGAATAACTTTCGTTCATTTCCACCCTAGCAAAGTTTGCTTTAGTGATTTTATCATTTTGCTTTGAATATCTGCAATTTTTGGTGCTGTACTGCAGAATTGCCCAGCTGCATCATAGACACAATGAGAAAGTGAGCTTCTCCTAACGGCTCGTAGGCTGGTAGTGATTGCCTGGTGGTTAGGGGCAGCTAAGTGAAAGTTGCGTTTTTAAGTCAGTTTAGGTCTCCAATCACTTCATCCCCACTATTACAAGTGTATGACGCTCACAGTATGCTATTTCAAGCTAAAAAACATATTTTCGACGATTCAGGAACATACAAGTAATGTTTTTCAGTTTTAAATCTGCAAATTTTATTATGGTTTTCTTGCATTTGAATTTGAAAATGGCTTTTTCCATGCATGGTTACATTGATGCCACTCTCAGACGACATGCTTGCAACGTGGCAATGTGTATTATACAAAAAACTAAGAAAATATTTGGCGTTTTCTCTAACAGCTCGTACACATCTTCGTATAGGGTGTGCAAAGTTTACTTAGGATGACAAATGTGCGCTTGTGGCGCCTCCATTTAACATTTTGCTACTTTTTTGCACTTTTTACTCTTTAATGGCGTTTTGTTCTCTGGCTTTTAGGTTTTTTTTTTTGCTGTTTTGGCATTGTTTCCATGCACCTTTAGATCGGAAGGAATGTTGGCTTAATGTTGTTTACTCTCAACCCAGAGTTCAAACTCGATGTTTGAGACTCTTGGAAGAGCTTCCATCGGGCAAAACTCTTTAATCTTTTCCCTCGAAAAAGAATTTTTACGTATCTCCAAAGTGACTCTTTGATCTTAAATAAGCCATTAAGTGGCTCGCATTTGGCTTCAATCGCCATTGTTTTGACTCGGGAATTCTTTTTCGGTTTTGTAGCAAAATGTTATCTGAAGGGTTGCATCAACGTTTACAAGATCGAGGTTTGTTTTCCTTCACAAATGGAAATGCTCTTTTAGTGTGATCGTTCCACTTTTTATTTCGGTCCAAATCCTCAAAACTCCATGAACATTTAAAAAAATCATCTGCGTGCAAACGCTTTCGTAGTTGAATTGTTGCCGCCAGGGGGCGCGCTTCAGGAATCTAGCTGTGTTGTGGAGTTATCTAAAACTAGCTTAAAATGCTCATCTGTAGTTTATAATCATAAGCACGAGTCAATATACATGTACATGTGCTGAATGTCAGAATGAAAAGATACATTTGATTTGGAAATAACTCGTACTGAATCGAATATGGGAAATAGGAAAGACAACGAATAGTCAGGGAAATTGGAAAAACAGGAAATGGTAAGGGAAATTTTTAAGTAAAAGTAGGAGTAGTTATGGAGATTTTGAAAGGCATGGCGTAGTCAGGAAAATAATAAAGTCAATGAATAATTATATATAAGAGTCAAGGAAAAGCGATTTATTTTTGGAAAAAATTTATAAATTAAAACTTGAGGTGAACAACTGATTAGCACGCTGAGACAACCAAGCTCGCAATTAAGCAAGTATTTTTATAGAAAAAATAATAAACTTGTTAGTTTTGAAAGTTTAATCTAAATGTGCTGGTTCCTGATAACATTTTTTGGTTTAAGGACCTATAAGCAATAAATGTAGCATTCATTTCATTGGCATGTGCCGTATTTGTTTACATTTACAATACGATCAGGATAGTCAGCGAAATGTATTTTAAAAGTGGGAAAATCAAGGAATTTTAAAGTTCCTTACTCGAAGAACAAAATATGCAAAAGTGACATTGGTCCTCAAAATGACTAATACAGTAAGTATTCATGAAGTATTTATTAAATTTATTGGGAATATCGTCGTTCGTTTGGGACAAGAAGTCTAATACAGCTATTATTAATAATCAAATCCATGTAATATCAGCCATTCATTTGCCATATTTTTTGATTTCAGCCTCCGTGATGTTCGCTTTTCAGGATCAAAACACTGTTAAGAAAGTCATTAAAGCATTGCCCAGGGTTGGAGTTGGAATCAAGTATGGCATCGCCCAAACGAGGTAATTTCTAAATCATTTTAACCATTTTAATCTAAATCCATTTTAACGAAACTGCTAGATTTTTAACAAAATATCACTTAAAATGTTTTTATTTTTTTTCCAAAGAATTTTTTTTAAAAAAAATACATGTACGTAAATGTACGAATAGGTTTTTTAGTGTATGATTTAATTTTTTAACATTACCTGATTTCGTTATTCCGGCAATTGGTTTTTACAGTACATTTACAGTATATGGAGTTATGACTTGTACAGTATTTTTGTAAGAAAAGCCACTTCGTTAATTATAAGAAAGTTTTCAATAATAAGTGTTCATGATACCAGGAAATGGGTCGATGCTCATTGTCAAAGATCTTATTTACAATTTTTTGTCTCCGATAGTTATTTTTTAAGCAATTAATTGATTAATTGCATTTTTATCCATTAGTCATTTTTCTAATTGACTTCTTCAATTAGCGCCCTTTCACTATGGAAAAGTAGTACAAATAGATGGGAATAAACAGTAAAAAAGCTTTCTACAATCCCACACTGTTCACTAATTTTTTTTTAATAACGAAAGTGTGATAAATTCACTGTAAAGGCAAACAGAGCCAAGGGTGCATCGGTAAAATATCTGTCAACGCTCTACGTTCATTAGATTATTAGCCCTTCAATGCTGCTGTGGGGTACTTAAGTCAGGCCACCTAATATGACATGAAATAAAAACATTAGTTCTTCTACATGTACCTTTTTCCAAAACGTGTTCGATGAAACTAACGGTTTTGTTTAGAAATTAAAATTTTTGTAATGAGGGTAGGACTTTTGATCACCATGTGTTTCACTAAAGCAGTACTTCTCAAACGATCATCAGAAAGCTTAGTCCTAGTAAGCCCAAAACCGCTTTTGGGAAACTTCTTCAGGTAAAATATCCATTATACATGCAATACCATGCAGCAAAAATGATATGATGTAATACATTAACAGTAAATTTTAATGTGTTCAATGTGTGAAGTTATACCCAAAGAAAACACACTTTTACCCAAATTTGTGTAATAATTTACTCGTGTTTTGGAAGTAGGATACTAAAACGTTTTGTGCACTGAACATTAAAAGAGTTTTATGTACATTTTTTTTCAGAAGAGCGTCGATGATGTCCCCACGCCAGTTATTTCGAGCGTCCAACATGACCCAAAAATGGCAGCGAAGGGAAATCAGCAATTTTGAATACCTCATGTTTCTGAACACTATAGCAGGTAAGCACTAAGAAATAATACATACAATTTTTTATACTATCCTCCTTGATAGCTTATAGCCAATGACCAGAATTGCCCATGACTTTGAGTTGTTGTTAAGCGCACAGATAGACATTCACCTTTATGCCTTAGGCCCTTACTAAAACAGAAATCATATGTCATTGGCAAAGTTGGTCAACATGTTCGATATCACTGTCAGATATAGAGTATGAGTTATTCTTGAGAAAGAGTGTACCAATGGTTACTTTGGCTCCTGTCAACTTGCCAGCTGACAGACATCAGTTGACATTTTATGAATGTAAGAAACCAATATAACCCAAATGGGACAAATTCTCACGGTTGCAAAGGGAAAAAATGTCGTGAAAAACACTGGATTCGATCTCGGTTTCTAGGTCGTTCGTGTTCTGGCGAATTTCTTCCAAATTGCGAATTTTTTCCTAGCAAAAGTCGTTCTCATTTATTATAAGTTTTACAAGTTAGTCTGCAGCAGCAAGTTTGAAATAAAAGCGAAGTACTTGTAGTTTATCTAAGAGGGGGATTTAATGAGGTGCGAGTGATATCTTGAACAGGGCACCTCGGGCAAACCACGAGAGGAGTCTGGGTCCTCCCTGGGACCCCGGGGGAGGGGGGCTGGGGCGCCCCGTGGAGATGGCGACAATGTTGTCTCTGGCTTGTTTCTCATCCTGGGGCAGGATGTGTTTGGGAGAAGATGGCGCCAGTGGACATGGTGGCCGCAACATCCAACAACTACTTTTAATTAAAACAACTGTCCCAGCTTGAAATATTACGTAAACGTGCATGCTGGAATCGTGGGCTAGCTTGGATGTGAGAAAGTCTTCTTCCAACTTATTTCATATTTATGTGTCAACCAACCACTGCCACCTGCTGCGACTCGGCTAGGGCTGGAACGGAAATTTTTAAAAGTAATATTTCGAAACGCACCTCTTTTGAAATAATGAAAATAATTTAAGCAGGTATTCATGACTGAAGTAAGAAACGCTTCGCAAATGCCTTATCCACCAACGTGCACTGGTATTATTGCTCATGTTACGCATGTATGGCTGGAAAAATATGGGTAATAGTAGTGCCAGGGTTCATATCGGCAGAGAAAGTCTGGGAAATGATGACATTTTTTACATTAGGTCAGGGAAAATCAGATGGAAGTCAGGGAAAACATTCAAAAAGATTTTTATTTCAAATTTTTGACCTTATGGAATCGAATAAGATTGTCCGAAAAGCTGCTAACTTGGAAGCAGAGGCAATTGACCATGAAATGATGCAGTTGCACAGAATGCAAAAAAATGTAGTTAATTGTAGTATTGCCAATGAAATTAATTTTACTTACATTGACATTTTATATTTGGTAAGTCAGTGGAATTAATCAGATTTGGTCAGAGAAAGGCAGGGAAATTGAGTTTAAAATTTTGGTATGGACCCTGAATTTGTTCCATCAACTCTTACAATTCGATTGAATGTACCTTGTATTGTAAGGTACGAAGTAATAACACAAATTGTAGCCATTTTTGTTGTGGAAGACAAACGTACTACAAGTACTTCGTACCTAAATAAGTACAACTAAATGCTTTGTGGAATAAGGTCCAGGCCCAATGGTGTCCTTTTCATGTCACGGCCCCTTCAATGAAAAAAATTTCAGAAAAAACTAATCACATATTATGAATTCAAGCACAGTTTTCTTTTTAAATTTACGACGTGCATAATGCTGAAGCCTATGGCAAAGGTTTTGGTGGAAAATGTCGAGAATGTCACGTGTTGAATTCACAGTATAGTTGCTGGGGGACTTTGGCTTTTAAACTGGCACAAAACCAGGGAATTTTGACCAAGAAATGGAGTATTTTCCTATCGACTAGTCATTTAGTGCCTGCTCATGTTACATGGAGACCAATGTTTAGATGATCTGAGTTTTTAAGTGTGGCGATAATTACTCTGTGTTGTTGAAAGTTTAAGTTGTGGTTTGTCTTCATGCGTTCAGTCGTAAATATCACTGGCACCAGCGACCATTCATCGGCTGTACCCGAGATTATTTCAGTTTATCAAAGTCTTCGCATGCATCATTGATCAAGCAGCAATTTGTCTTTGACCTCCAGACCTTACTCTCGCGGCCAATGTGTCCTATCTATTGGATTACACGGCATTATTTGGTAATGGGGTGCCCAACTATATGAGCATACCGTAACTGTGCCCTATTGTAGACTGTTCCAATCCTTGGCTCGGCAGCCACTTATGGTATTGTCGACTGAAGTTTATTGAGCGTGTTTTTCCGCAGTTGACCTCTTCGGTTCCTCAAATAGAAACTCTGCTGAATATCACTGATAACGAAAAAATTAATTTCGAGAGGTCAGCTATGACGACCCGCAAATGTAAACCCTCGGATGTAAACTGTATGTTGGAATGTCACGTTTGGTAATAGTTTAGACCATAATGACACTACTAATTGCTTTTTTTTGGCTTGAAAGGGTCTTAACATTTCGTGTCAGTGATTTATGATGATTTTTATTAGTTGATAGCCACTATGGCTCCACAGTTTGTCTATTTATAACTTTTAAAGTAGTCATATTAAGCCATGAAATTCAGCTTTTTAAAATGCACATTCACATGACACAGGCTAATTCATTGTTTTGGTATATGATAGCCTTGGCTGCGTTTTTGTAATGATTTTGAATTTGCCACTCATCACGTGCGAGCGTTGATTGGTCCAATAGTCACGTGCCGATGCGCGAGGAAGTGATGCACGTGGCAACCATGGCAACCTTGGCACGTTAGATTCCAAATAAGATGTTCTATTTTGCGGAAAAACGCAATTTTTTTCAAAATGGCGTAAAATGCCAATTATTCGCCAAATTTAAAGTTGTATCTCAAGTAAAACAACCATCAGCGGCTAATAATTCTATTGATAGTTCAAAAAACGAAGTTTAAAATGTATTTTTGGCGTTTTTCAAGTACAATTTAGCGACGCCATGCTTGATGGCCCGATGTGAAAGTATTATGAAACTATAATAAGAAACTAGCTTTGTCTGTAGTATTATCTAGGCCTAACAAATGACTGGGTACGGTTTTGCCAACAGCTGGTGTTCATGGTCGCTTAAAGTGCTTCTGACAATTTGAATTTCCCCCAAAATTCGCTTTAGATAACTTATACGGCCAGTAGTAAATGTGACTTTTTTGAAAATTCCCCACAAAAGTTAGGCTGATTGGTGGTGCTTTGTATTTTAACATGTCCAGAATGACCCGATAATAGATGCAGAACGCGATTTGGTCAGTAAATGTCAACTAAGTCTTTGCCTATTTGCCGCTTTCTCCAAAAACTTCAATAAATTCCGATTTCTGATGTTTTGTTTGAAAAGATTATAGCAAAAACCACAAAAATGCCCTAAAGAATCGCGATCGCTATCGTAAAATGTGAGGAACCTGATATTATAGCAGTAGGAAAAATGTTTGATTTACCCGAAATACTAGTCAGTTCACCAAACCAAATCTAGCCGCACTGGAGAAAGTGGGGGAAATGCTTGACGTTGATAGTTGTCAACCATATTTTATGCTGCCTAATGCAGAGGGCATTGTCGTTGAAATTTGTGGACAGGACAAGTTAGAGGACACAGCCTGTTGAGGTGCAAAAATTAGATATTTTGGACGCTATAGGTCATATGTCTTTACAATATATTTCTGTAATTAGAAATTGATTTACTTCTCTCATTTTTATCTTTTTTCATTATTTACAGGACGAACTTACAACGACCTTAATCAGTATCCGGTTTTTCCATGGGTGCTGACGAATTACGAGTCACCAGAAATGGATCTTAGCCTGCCCAGCAATTATCGAGATTTGTCCAAAGTAAGTACGAATGTCTGGACCGAGTGACGTCATTGCTTAGTTTCGCTTTTCAGTGCCTTTTAGACGAAATCACACACAGTTCAAGAAAAAAAATCTTAACAAAAAATCTTCTTTGATTTATGTGGCAAGTTGTCACAGGATGGCGCCACTGTTTGAAACTGATACTTGTGCCGAAAATGTTTGAAATTTATTCGACTAGTTAAGAAAGTCATGAGAAAGAAAACCCACTAAACTAATATTGGAAAGGTTTGGAAATATTCGAAAGGTTTACAAAAAATCATAAATTCAGAAAAAAAAATTCAAACAAGTTATTCCACGTGATGACTACCAACCTGGAAAACCTTGAAATCCCAGGAAAATTTTATTTTCAACCTGAAAAACCCCAACGGTTTCGAGGAATTTAAATTGAGACCTGGAATTTTCTCTTTTCAATTCAATGAAATGCTAGCTGAACATGGAAATGATTCAAAATAGGACGTAGAAAGTAACGACATTCAATTTTCTTCCGCGTCCATCACCCAATCCAGGACTGGGAAACCTAATCCTGAAATGAGCTAAAAAACAACCCCAAAGAGTGTCTGGATGAGGCAACAGCTGTCTCGTGTTTTGCCCGGTTCCCGTTCATTTTGCGCTCCTATTACCTGCTTGTTGCTTGTCTAATGCGTTTGTTAACAGCTGCTTCCGTTAAGTGTTTGGGCCCATTTCATAAAGATTTATACTTCGTTGCTCTCGTTACTCATCTCTGGGCTGAGATTTTTTTTGACAACCCCTCGGATTCATTGGCTCGCATTTTCAATCTTTTTGACAGGGCCTTGCTCTGGACTCTTGAGCATGACCTTTGAGCAGAACGATGGCCCAAAATGATGATCGATTAGTTTTTTTTTTTTAGAAAATGTAGTAGTTTTTCGGATTTTTAATTTGCCGCTCGTCATGTGCGAGCGTTGATTGGTCGAATAGTCACGTGTCAGATGCGCGAGGAGGCGGGGCACGTGGCAACCATGGCAACTGTAGAACATGAATTCTAAATTAAGAAAATGTTCTATTGTGCAAACCTCAATTGCGTTTTTTTTTTGGCGTAAAATGCCAATCACTAGCCAAATTTACATTTGTATCTCAAGTAGGACAACCATTGGCACTTGGCGGGTAATTATTATATTGGTGGTTGGAAAAACGAAGAGTTTAAATTGTAATTTAGCGATGCCAAGCGTGTTAAGCTATGTCGTTATGTTCTGGGACTAGATAGCCTATACATGTACATGGACAAGTATCTTCCCATAAAAAATTAACCGTTTTGTTTTTGACAGCTTTGTTTAGATGTTGCCATTTTAAAGGTGCGTTTACACTACATGTACATGTATCACAAAACGTGTTATATTCCAAAGTTATACAACTTGTTTGAAAATATGAAGAAGAAACGTTATTTCACATCTTATAGTATTGATGACCCACGTAATCGAGTGGGCGTTATGTAACGAGTTAAAAACTAATTTGTTATATTACATTGTTTTGTGATAGTGTAAACCCGCCATTTAATTCAAAGTCCAACATAGCAATGTCAAACAGCTTTTAAAAAATCTCTGAAATGTTGGACTTTTTCCAGTTGGTGCATGGGTGTAAAACTATCGAGTTTATGTTTCAACCTATGATTTTGTTGTTTGCAGCCCATCGGCGTCTTGAATCCTAGCCGCCGAGCGTTTTTCGAGGAACGTTATAACACGTGGGAACACGAGCAAATTCCTCCGTTCCACTACGGAACCCATTACTCAACGGCTGCGTTCACCCTCAATTGGCTCGTCAGAGTGGTGAGTTTTTGAAAAATGCAGTTGAAGACTGATACAATTTTCCGTCGGCCATTGCCGAATTTGCCAAAGTGAATATCCGTTATGATGCATGTTCGACTGTTGGTTCCCAACCGAATAAATTGCAAAAACCATTTTAGGAGCCGTTCACCACGATGTTCTTGACGTTGTTCGGGGGCAAGTTTGACCACGCCAACCGGATGTTTTCGTCCATCTCCTTGGCGTGGAAAAACTGCCAGAGAGACACCTCTGATGTGAAGGTGAGTCATGAAGGATGGATGACCTTTGTTGCGGAGATCGCGGGTGAACACCTCGTTTCATGTTTGCTTTTACCCAAACAGGAACTCATCCCAGAGTTCTTCTATCTGCCGGAAATGTTTGTCAACCGAAATCGGTACGACCTGGGCAAGCAGGAGGATGGTCCCGTGGTCGACAGCGTTGAATTGCCGCTTTGGGCCTCATCACCGGAGGAATTCGTCAGAATCAATCGAATGGTAAGAACCAGTTCATCAAATTACCCACAGTCGAATTTCTGATTTTTAGTTTTTGGACGTTTTCCATTAGTTTCATTAACTTGGTCCAATTGATTTTGTTGAAAAAAATATTAAATTGGCTATATTCTCATTAAGGCGCTGGAATCAGAGTTTGTTTCTTGCCAACTTCATCAATGGATCGACCTGATTTTTGGATACAAGCAAAGAGGTAAGACACGTTATTCCTGTCTAAACTCCAAGAAATTCATATAAATGAAGTTTGCAATCAGTAGTTAGAAATTAAGGTTATGTTTGGTGGACTTTTGCCAAACAATCATTGCTTCACACATAATTTCTACTGGGTCGTTTCAGTGCCAGGAAATCTGTACAGCATACAGATTGAAATATTGATTCTAGGTCATTAGTTTTTGTCTTTTTTGACGATGTTCTGCTCAGCTCAGTCCATCATCAAGCAGATTAGTTTTCCCAAATCTGTGAATGCTGAATTTCGACCTAATTCCTTATTCGAGCATATCAGCATGTATGTTGGTCATCTTCAGTGGCAAAGGTGCTTACCCCGCTTCACCCTCTTACCACATCACATGTGTGCTGGCAGTACTGAGTTGAATCATTCGAATAAGTCTATAGACCTTCGAATGATTACAGGTTGCAAAAACTGCCCTGAAAATTGGCTGTTTGAATACGTCAGCAAAGAAAGGTTTTTGCCTTTCACCATATTTCGTTTCATGCACAGTTCGGATTGGTTTCGTGGGTCATTTGCATGACCTCGCTGTTGTCATTCGTCATGTCTCTGGCTGCCAGGTGGCCCGCTCAAGAAGATCAGAAGGGAACCAAAAAATGTACTGCCAGGAGGGGGTTCTTCTTGATTAGCCCCATGGTGAAGTGATCGTCTCTTAATAAAGATGCCTGCATTATTCTGGCTCCCAAATATTTGGGAAGTTGTTCTCCTTTCCGCTTCACTTGCCATTCCTGGTAGTAGTCATCCGGCAAATTCAGGTTTTCAGTTTCCATCGGCAACATGCTCAAATGCTCAACTCCATGTTGGATTTGAGGGGATATCGCTTACCATTTCATTTTCTGCATAGCTTTTGCTTTTTTTCTGCCTCTCTTGCTTATTAACAAACGCGATCACTATTTTGGGAGCTTTGGCATTGGATTGGGGCCTTAGATGGCCAAATGAGCCTCACCATGCCAACTGACGGCATTTTAAATTAGTTCAAAATCAAAACCTCATGCATCCTGTCAACAGATGCTATTTATGGGAGGACTGAACCATATGCCCAATGTTGGAAAATGTCAAGCAAGCCGGACCGTCAGTATTCACAAATAGGTTGTGTTAAAAAATATTTAAATTGTGGAAAATAGCATTTTGCATATTTTATTAAGAATTATTTCTGTGGTAGTTTCGCGATATTGACAATTCAATGGAAGGAATATCTGTAATGTTTACTACCATGGTGAACTCATAATGCCACCATTGTATCACCCTGTATTTAATGAAATTTGCAAACGTACAACTCGTCATCTCACATTTTCTTCAGATATTTTATAGCTTCCAATTTTTTCCTCAAATTTAGACTTAAATTTCGTCATCATTTAGTAAGATTGCCTGCAACATTCTACCAGGGTTCCCCATATCCTGGAAAACCCGAAATTGTCAGGGAAATTGGAAAAACATGGAACAGTCAGGGGAAAGTGATTAATTTTAAAAATGTCAGGGAAATACGATATATATATACAATATATTACATTTGCTTTCACATAACTAGTTTTTAGTTAATACAATTTTTATCAGCTAATCTATTTAGTTTTTTTGTTTAATAAGCTTAGTTTTTTATAATTGACAATTTTGTTATTGATTTTTTTCAAAGAAATTCTTCGTGCAAGTTTCATGGAAACTGCTGTTTCCTTATGAAATTTAATTCATCTCCTGTTTACATAAGTTGTTTACGTGAGCATCCTTTACATTGGCATACGCATGTCATTCAGCGAAGTTGAAAATTTCATTTCTGGGGGAACCCTGTCTGCACGATTTGTCTTTTAAAGATTTTCATTTTGTTTTCACATTGTCTTAATGTCAGCAATCTTCAAGACTTGGTCGCTCAAACTAAAATCTTAGCGATTAACTGGTTTGGCTGGTTGCCTGCAATTCTACAGTCCAACCCCTTCTAAGCTGAAATGAAAATTGATTTTAACCGCTATTTAATCAGTGGTAAATTATTACTGAAAAGTATTCGCGGGCTGCTTATAAATTTGAGAAAGTGGTAGAGAAAGCCGCTGGACGCGCGATAACTAAATTAAAATGATATAGTAGACGTGATTTATATTTCCTAAGAGGGTTTGTTTCACTTTTGATACTCGCTGTTTCTCTGCCCGTTTTTACGAGCTCTGTCAACCCACCGAGATTTTCAGTTTTTTAATGAAGTCGTAACTTAAATAGACGTTTGCAGGCGCGCTTTGTCGGTGCCAGATCGGGCTTTTATAACGAGCCATTAAATAAACGATAAAAGACAAGCGGAATTGAAGAGATTTTGCTTGCCCTCACGCTTAATGCGAAGATGCACATGTTCAGAATGATGTTCTAAGTTTGCTCAGTTTTGTTGAAAATCTGAATATACTAAAAACCTGATGTAGTCCCGCCATATCTTTTAACCACTTGAACAAGGGACGACTTTATACTTTCTTTCCATTGCAAAAAATGGGTAAATACCTGACGTTTGAATACCTATAGAGACGTTCGAGTTTCACGTCATCATCTCGGGGAAAGGGTGTCCAGCCAAAATGATGAGACATATTTTTCTTTTATAAAAAAATTGGTTAAAAGCAATCATTTGTCGTTCAGTTGGGGAAAAAAGCGTCTAAATTTTATAATTTATTTATTTATTGCTTTTTTAAAATTTGTTTTTAAGTTACCAACATCCATCGGCTTTTCCTAAATTTTGATACAAGTTTCGCTCAATTCGAAATATTTTTGACCGATAATTAACTGAAAATCACGATTTTGCGATTACGTTCGATCCTTGAACGATCCAAAAGCATGAACTTAAACAAAACTAAGGCATACATCCAGTATAGTGTGCTGTGAATTTTCTACGAACAAGGACGATGGAAACGTTTTCTTATATACACACGCCGATAGATAATTCCTTTTTGGCAGAAAAAAAGTTTAAAAAAAAGTTTAAAAAATGCTTGGATTTTATCAGACCATACCCTTTAAAGCACACTCATGTTGCACAACCTGGATATATAATCTCGTTTTAAAAGAAGTTAATATGGAGATGATTCGGAATGTTGTTTAATTGTTCACTTTGCGTTCAATTGAGAATTCAATTCAATTCAACTCAGTACCCTGCAGTCAGCACAGATGTGCCATGTGGCAGGGGGGGTGTAATCCATCAACCCAATTTAACCGACGAATGTCGCAGTAGGGTGGGCACCACCAACATCATTGTTGAAATGAATGTCTCGAACCTTACTGCTATCCTTTGGAAGAGAATTCCATGGATGGAGAATAATTTTCATATTTTAAAAATACTGGAAATAATTTTTGCTTTAAATGTTTTTCATATGGAAACGATTCGGAATATCGTTTAACAGTTCACTACTAGTTCCACGTTGAATAAATTTCATATTTATTCACGTTTTAAAAATACTGGCAAGATTTCGTCGTTTTTTATCAATCTAAGTATTTACTTGATGACCGTTCTGTGGGATTTTCGTGAAATTTGTCTAGTTATGCCGACCCATTGTCGAAATGTTTTCCGAGAAGCATTTTGCATTGTTTGTCGATAATTCGGATTTCGAAACCGTTGTTTTTTTGGGGGACCCGCCCCCCTTATGAGGCGCACGCTTCCTGTAAGTAAAATGTCAAAGTTCGCAACGAGTCCTATCCGTATTATTAGTCGTGCAAATAGGAGTGATTAAGGGTTGGTCTTTTTGGGTGGCCCACTATACACTCCCCTTGCCCCACAAGGTACGTAGGCATGGCTCCCAAAATCCATGGAGATTGATGCCATATGGGCCCAGAAGAAAAATGACTTTGGCTTTCATAATTCGGGTGGACTGACCAACATCTCCTCCAGTGGGCGGGGCAACGTCCATCAGGTTGACAGCAGACTTCATTATCCGGCAATTAGGAAGGGCAAGGCAGTCATCAACCAACGATGGAGACCCCCATTACTCATGGCGAGGGGCTACTCGATACGAGTGATTAAGCGAGGGATGAAATTGAATCAAATCTGTCTTATTAATGATAGATAACCGTCTTAGGACGTTTCTTGCGTGCGAATTCGTCTACCTTACTTCGGACCACCCTGGGACGGTTACATATTTTACTGGAGACAGACCAAGATGGATTTTGGAGTCAGCAATGAAAAAAAAAGGGGAAAAACTGTCAGTTTGGGGGCATTCAGTTCGAAATTTCGGAAACGGATGTTATGCCTTGATCCGTGTTGCCTGGGCCCCATAAATCGCCATGGCGCCCCAATCCTTCTTGGGCGCCAATTAGTCTTAGACCTGACGTTTGTTTATGTCTCCACTTGCCATGGCGAGCAAATCCCGAGATGTTTGGCAGCGTTCTCGTAAACGTCACTGGGAGACAGTTTTTTGGGGAATTTGTTTGAATGTAAAGTTTATAATTGTTGGTAATGGGAAACATTCGCGAGGTTTGGGGATAGGGTGGAGGTCGTGTCACTCCTGTTTTCTGCTGGTTATACCTCCTGCTCTCCTTTAGGTTCTCGAATTCAGTGATGAAAAACACCTTTTAGCTCATTCGTAAGAAGTACAACGTTGACTTTTGTGCACTTTCATTAGAGTATAGTGGTCAGTTATGTCCATCAATTCCAGTCCTTGAAATTGCTTCTTAAAAAACAATAAAATTAGGAATGTTTTGTATTCTGGTCTCTTCTGGTTCGCCCATTTCTGTAAAAAAATCACCTTGGCTGAACTACAGATAAGACCCTGCTCCGCCATAGACAATAAATAGTGAGCTTCTGCTAATGGCTTGCATATGCTGGTAGTGCTTTCCTGGCGGTCAGGGGTCATTCTTGTACACTAGACAAGTAGCTTGAAATTCATGTATAATTATTTTATGCACGTTTGGAGCTGGGTCTTATCTGTTGTTTATCATACACATCACATCATTGACTTTTGTATGGGGGCGTTTAAATTCGTTCCCGTTAGCCAAATGCGGGTGTCACCAGCTCGTGACGTCATCATTGATGTTTTGGAAAAAAAAGTGCTCAAAATCCATACTTTGTGATCCAGTTTTGCAACAAAAATGACCTTATGGCGTTATTTTTAAACATAGTATTCACTTTATTATGACTTTTATTGGCTAAACTGAACTCCTTTCCGTGAAATAGCTACATTTGCATTGTACCCCAAATTTTCAAAACGAAAAAAATGACCGCTGTTTGGCAGATTTTTCTTTGATTTCTTGCACTTTCAGGTCCTGAAGCTTTGAGAGCCACCAACGTATTCTACTATCTGACCTATGAAGGCACTGTGGATCTGGAGAACATGCCAGACCCGATCATGAGAGAGGTAAGTCGAAAGATTCTTAGATTAGTCGTTTTGCAAACCTGAAATAACTAATTGCTGCGATTTACAACTGTTAATAGGCTATCGAGAATCAGATTCGTAACTTTGGCCAAACTCCGTCCCAGCTGCTGATGGAACCTCATCCCCCCAGAAGTTCAGCCATGCACCTAGTAAGTAACTTCTGTTTGCTGATGCGTGTTACCTCATTTTTATTGACAGTCCAAACCATCCCATAAATTTCGAGATGATGGATTGTTTTTTCTCGTTTGAGAGGCAGGTGAAAGCGATTGTTGTTAAACGTTCTTCCATACTGTATAATTCACTTGTGGGAAAAGTGAAGCTTGCAGGAAACAAACCAGCTTGCTGGTCATTATTCTTGAATTAATGTTGTTAACAGGAAAGGATGGTTCGAGTGTAATTAACCACATTGTTCACTAGATACAGTGAATCTTCTGGATGCACAATTTATTAACTCTACTGTAAATGTAGTTTTTATAGTTTTGTCCATCAAAAAAAAAAATTCTCCAGTTGGTTTTATAGATTATTTTTATCTTATAGCCTGTAATAAATTATCTCAATTGTAATAAGGGGAAAATTACTACTACTACTACTACTACTACTACTACTACTATGAAAAAATTTTGTATCAATGCAATACATTTTGTATTATGTATGAGACTTAGTTGTGTGTTTCGGTGTTAAGTCATCGCAACGTTATATGCACATTTTATTAGCTTAATTTAGGACACATTACTCAGACATTATTTGGAAACATGGTTTTCTTCATCTCTCATATTTCAAGGTTCCCACTTTCTGGAACGTCAGTGAATCTCAATGAATTAGGGAAAAATCCGTGAATGTCAGGGAAACCGAGATAGTTTGCATCAGCCATTAGTTTGATTAGCCATTTGATTTTCAACAAATTTGGGGGAAGATTCAGCATTTTTCTTTGTTTAAAAAAAATTCTGATGCAAACGTTGTCAGGGCATGCCACTCTCAGTAGTGTTGCCTAAATCTATTCTGTCTTCATATATTACTGTGGATTGAGTATAAATTACTGTTTTATGTTACAGACCCCGATGATGTTTACACCGATACCAGAAGACATTTGCATGATTATGAAGTTTCTGTCCAACTCTCCCGTGTGCCACATTTCGGCCAACACTTACTCTCAACTGCCGACGCCATCCGTTGTCACCATCACGTGCAATCAGAACTTTGCAGTCAATAGGTGGAATACAGGATTCACAGGTCAGAGTTCGTGGCCTAACGTGCTCTAGTTAATTACCATATTTGGGCCGGCAATCATCTTCCAAGGCAATGCTGCTGTAAATCATTCGTTTCTTTACAATTTACAGGCAATCTTCCATCACCTGGCTATGCTGACAATGTCCAAGCTCCACCCCCGCAGTTACCTTTAGCCATGGATCCTGTCTTAGGTTTGTGTCCATTAATTTATATAATTTGTAATTAACTCATTGCTACCACTTGCGCTACAATGTCTTTGCCCCTATCTTGCTTAAATCTCCTACGATCATTTTTTTCACAGCAATTGCTAATGGGGCTCAGCGGCGTCACCTAGGGGACAACTTCAGCCAGAAAATCCAGCTTCGTTCGAGTTGCTTTGTCACGACGGTGGACAGCAAGTTTATTTTGGCCTGCGGATTTTGGGACAACAGTTTTAGGGTTTTCTCGACGGAAACTGGTAAGACCCAATTTTTCAAACGATATCTGTTGTGCTGGAGTGTAAAAGTATGTACAAGATTTTGATATTTTGCAGCCAAAATCGTCCAAATCGTGTTTGGTCACTACGGAGTGGTCACATGCCTCGCCCGCTCCGAATGCAACATAACTGCCGACTGCTACGTCGCTTCGGGCTCTGAAGACTGCACTGTACTTTTGTGGCACTGGAATGCCAAGACCCAGACCATAACCGGAGAAGGAGACGTGCCCACCCCTCGAGCTACACTCACGGGCCACGAGCAGGAGGTCTTGTGCGTCGTTGTTTCTGCCGAACTGGGTTTGGTGGTCAGTGGTTCGAAAGGTAAATAAGCCTACTCGTATCATCAGTAGGGATTTATTTTTTTCCTGAAAAAGTGGGGTGTTATTTGAAAACTAAGCTTGTTTGAAATATTAGTGTTTGAATATAAACAATTTTTAAATATTGAGCAGGCAGATATCTTTTATAAGGTTCCCCCGGACCTGGAAAAGTCAGGGAAAATGGATTTACTTTGAAAAAGTGAGGTGGACACAAAAATCAAAAGTTGACAATTGTATTGAAATTGCTAATTTCACAAAAACTGATAATTTGTGTTCTAGCTCTGGTTTTATACAATACGCATAAAATATAGCTAGCATTCCTTAAAGTGGCATGTCATATTTTTGCGTTTTCAGTTATCATGGGGGTCAGGGAAATTTATTTTAAAACCTGGAAAAACTATGGAAAATTCAATGAAGTTGAAAATTTCATCCCTGGGGGGAACCCTATTTTAATAAATTCTGTTCAGATATAAATATACATTTTGGCTGTTTGTATTCATGAGTTATGGTTTTGCGACTATCTGTTTTTTAAAACACCTAGCGATAATTCTCGAGGACCCTAATCAGAGTTCTACATGGCTTTGTTTACCTTTCATAGATGGTCCAGTGCTGGTTCACACCACTAGTGGAGATCTCCTACGAGCATTGGACTCACCTGAGTCATTCATGAGTCCCAAGGCGTGCGCATTATCTCGTGAAGGTTTGATATTGATTAGTTATAATCGCGGCAACATTTGCACGTTCACGATAAATGGAAGGAGGCTGAGACACGAGTCGCACAATGATAACATTCAGGTGAGTCCCAACTACTTTCACAAAACAGTTTGATTTTTGTTGAATTTTTCTTGACAGCCGCATCTTCGTTTCAGTGCCTGATTTTAAGCCGCGATGGAGAGTATTTAATGTCTGGAGGGGACAAAGGCATCGTTGAAGTTTGGCGGACTTTTAATCTCGCTCTTCTTTATGCTTTTCCTTCTTGCGATAGCAGCGTGCGGTCGTTAGCCTTGTCGCACGATCAAAAGTAATTATTGACTTTCTCATTTTTAATGTTTTTAGTTTGTGAAAAAAGTTATTGTAAAAATAGTCCACGGTTTTAACAGTTTTACACATTTTCCAGGTTCCTTCTTGCTGGGTTATCAACAGGATCCATCGTCGTTTTCTACATTGACTTCAATAGATGGCACCACGAATTTCAACAGCGATATTAATTCACGGCTATCCTAAGCATCTTGCCATTTGCCGCATAGAAAGGTCGTTTTTTTCAATGTTGATCGATGTGATTGTTCAGAGCGACTGTTTTTGGGAACAAAAACCAGACTACATCCACACTACGACACACTTGCGGCAAGTTACAGCGAAGTTGGTTTGAAGTGACCGACGATTAAACGGGATTATGATCAGCATGGGATAATTGAAATAGTTTAATCGTCGGTTACGCCGAGCAGACTTTCCTGCAAACTGCCGTTACTGTGGTGATATTAATTCTAATTTATCGACCCGTCTTTGTGCCATTTTTGAAATGCGTTGCCGAAGTGTTGGTCGGTAAAATTATAAATATGTGTAAATGATAGCTTCTTTTAAAATGCAGATGAGTTGTTAGTAGTGTCTCGAATACAACCCAGCCGTTTAGATGAGAAGGCTGGGTGCCATATTTTGACCTTACTGCTGATTAACTGTGCTAGCTCAATGATAGTTTTAGGACTAAGTCGGTCTCAGTGTATCCCCCAGAACAGTCTCATTAGTTTCTAAAGTAAGAGAAATCTATTTCTGCATCCGAGCTCCGTGTTTTAGAGCTTGCAAAGCCAAGGAAAGTCACAATGCGTGCAATGTGCCTCGATTATTTAAACTTAATTACGATATGCTTGGACCTCAAGGGGTTGTCTTTTTAATTATTGAGATCGATTTCATATGACCAAACTCATTGCGTGAGATTGGTTTCAATTTATACCATGATCCACTTTTAGTTCAGGTCCGTAAATGTTTGACCAATTTGATTTTATCTTGACCAGTTTTAATTATTTTTGGCAATTTTTGCAATCGATTTTAGAAACCGAATTCACAATTCTACACAATTTAAACTAAAATCCATTAAATCATTTTCTCAAAGTAAAATCTTATTTCCAAAAAGAAAGCTGAAAATTTGCCCTGTTTTGAACAGGTCTTGATTTTTAAAGAAAGTGTCGAAGTCATGGTTGTAGCCTTATTTTGTAATCTATTTCTGGGCTGATTGCTGAAATGTACGGTTAGAAAATGTGAAATTGTGACGTGGCCTTTTGTCAAAAGGTAGATAGGTCAGTTGTGTGAAATTACTTAACACGCTACATTCCACGTTGAACACCGCTAGCTTGTTTGGCTGTGTGCTCGAGGGTTTTTGGAGACACGCTGTAATAATATTATCATTCTGTACCAATATTAGTTATTCAGAGGGAAAATCGTCTAGTCATTTGCTCATAATGGGAAAAAATAATCCTTTTTTGAAAGAAAAGTTTTATTCTCGATAACTACAGTAAGTTTGATTTCGCCTTGCCCAGTAAATTTCAAAATCCAACAGTTGACCCATTGATTGGGACCTTTTTAACTAATAGTACTGCTATATGTGTGAAACCTCTGGCAAACCAGTTCGATCGCAGAACTGTTTTTGGAACCGTCCAGCTCTTGATAGATGATTGTGGACTTTTCCGAATTGCTGTCATTGCCATTGTAGCAATTTATAAAAAAACACGAAAAAACCATTCATTGCTCACTTTTGGGAGCTTTTATTTTTGATTTAAGTACACATTCCCACCGTAAGTCAGTTAATACTAGTTAGCGAGTCCATTTTTCCACTGTAAATAGATCTCGACAAGTTTAGTGCCATGAATTTGCATCTCTAGGGCTATATAAATATATATGTATTCCTGTATCGGTCAAAGGTGCGAGGGACGTATTTTCGGTATTGTTACCACGATGATTTGCGCGTTTTTAGCCTGCGCCACACTAGCTAGTGGAAAGCTAAGTCAAGTAGTTTTATTAATATTGTTTGTGCATAATGGGTTGGGCTGGAACTGTTTTTTTAGTGTTTTTTGTGAAAAACTCACTTTTATTTGGCATTTTGACATAATATTTCCAGCTTAGAATGGTTTTCTGTCCAACAGGGAGCGTTTTGTGAATATGAATATGAAAATGTGGCCGTCAGAAATTTTAAGGATTAATTAGCAGAAAACGTTCAAAAATAATTCTTTCGGATCTGAAAGTTAAACATTCATGATTGAAATGTTTGAGATAATCCCACAAGAATTTTTTGGCAATGATAGATCTCAGCATTTGGCACAATATCCATAATTAATTGGCAGTTAAAACTAGTTTTGGTGGTTGGCTGCAAATTACGCTTTCGCGGCAGTATCATTGCAAGAAACAGCATAATGAATTTTTAGCATAATTTCATGAACATGAGTAATATGATATGCCAAACACACTTGAGTTATACAGTGTATAGTATTATTTTTTAGCATTATTTGTTGGAAATTCCTGGGAATGAACAAGACAAACTTTGGCTCACACGAAATTACTTTGCAAACATGTTGGGGAATTACTTGAAATGACTAATCTAGACCATTACAAATTCCTAAATGTTTTTCTATAAAATTCATTTCTAGTTTTTAGCTGTTCAGAGCATAAAAAATTGATAAATCTCCAGTAACTGTGCATCTCAAGTGGTTTTACGTGGTTTTTATAATGTAACCAAAAAATATGTTGTTTTTTTTGCAAATTATTCCTTCAAATCAAACAAAGAAAATTTATGAACGTTTTCTTCAGTAGTCCCTACCAGACATGTTTTTTAGTCAGCCATATTGATGCATTTTCAAATGGTTGACACATTTTTACTTGCACTTCAGTTTTGAATTCTAGCATTTCTTCTAAATCAAATATTTTTTCTTGTGTTTATATTTTACGTGCATAATGTTTAAACTCGACACATTCCATTTAATTTTACTTTTTGTCAGTTGGAAAATTTTATTTTAATTATTTTTTGCTGCTTGAAACCCACCATAATTTACTCTCTGAATTCTCAATGTTAATATTATTTCCAGCGCCATTCAAGTCGAAAACTTAAAGGAAACTGCTGGAATTTAAGAGTTCGCTCTCCAGGAAACGTGAAGAATTTCCTGTACTTAATAACTTATTCAGTTTCATTTGAAAATATTTTATTTAATGTTCAGTTACAAAGATATACCCAGTCTTTCCTCGTGTTATTTTCCGTCCCAATGTTTTGAATTTCATGAGTGACGTGTTTAACGTCCATACATTCCACAGGAGATGAGATTTTGTACTAGAAAGTGCGTGAAATAGTACGGCGCACAGATACGGACTAACATTAAATAGGCAAGACTGCGTCTGGAAATGTTTGTAGAATTGTATTTGCGGTGAAACCACGGTTATAATAAAGGCAAATAAGGTATGAATTATTTATGCATAAAGTTTTTTAACAATCGTAACAATATAAATCTAGTGCACTTGCAGTACTAAAAATGCGTAGAAAATATAGCTCCTCTCATGAAGATGCATCATATACAGTATGCAATAAATATTTAGCGATGAGATGCCCTTTCAAAGCCATTTCTGTTGAGTTGGTAATCCATTAACGTCTGTTGGATTTCCTCCCTGGTGGTCATCACAAATGGTCCTAAAATAAAGCACTCATTTAATTTGGATCTTCACGTAAGTAATATTTTTCTATTTATGTCATGACATTCAATTGCTGCACACTCACCATGCTGAACAACTGGTTCCCCAATTGGTTTCCCAGCGATAATCACAAAATGGCATTCTTCGTCACTCTGTTCAAATAAACTTAGTTAATTATTTTTCATTTTGACAATGCGCAACATCGTTTCAGGGAATAAAACTCAAATCACCTTATTTTCAAAATCAACACGATCCCCATTTTTGAACACAATTGTGTGGCTGGCCTTACACGCAGTCTGTTTTTCTGGGGGTCCTTAAAATAGAAAATACAATTGAATTCAATGTTGAATTTGCTTATTAATTTTAGGCTCTGACCCGTGTCAATTCAGGTTTAACTTAAACAGAAATGTTACCAAAGTGCAAATTCCCGACTAAAATGTAAGCAAACGCTGTCCAGCCATCAGGAACAGGTTGTGAGAATTTTCCACCGGGCTTAACGTGGAAATCCAGATACATCGTAGGAGTTCTGGTGCGGACAGGAGACTAAAGGAAGCAAAATGCTAAAGTTAAGAAAACAATTATTTTTCCTCTATCATTAGGGGGTGTCAATCCTAAAAATTAATTGTTAATTGAATTTGACTAATTGATGTGTGCGTGAGCAATGGCTACCGAAACATGAAAAACCGGTTTTAGTAGTCATTTGCGGATGCGCACACCAATTAGT